>CM031951.1:21454424-21514424 GCA_018749465.1 Paracanthobrama guichenoti
TAGTCGTGCTCGTGCTATCGAGTTGTTGGTAGGGGCGTGTTTGTTTTGGTGATGTCTGCTCTCGCGTCAACAACACGCATGCGTCGTGGTGCTCGTGAATGCGTTAGAATTTTTTTTTTTTTCTACCTTTCTGGGGCTTCAAAGTAGTAGTTGTATAGGCTGTCAATGGAAGGACACAAAGCTTTCTTCAGAAAGATTTCATTAAAAAGATCTTCGTGTTCCAAAGATGAAACAAAGGTTTGGAACAACATAAGGGTGAGTAATGACAGAATTTTCATTTTTGCATGAACTAACCCTTAAAGCTTAGAGTAAAGGGAGTTTAATAAATCCTTCAAAATGACAAAACTAGCTTAATTAGATACTTCTAAACTCTTAATTTATGAAAATGCATTAAACTTCAGCAAAGAAAAGCCAATTATGGTTATTCTGCTTGCTCAGTTTTGGTTACTCTCTGTTCAAAGCTCAGTCTTTTAATGTGCCTGAATGCTGCTATAAAAGTGTATTCAGGCTTGACACGGACCCTCATTACAATAAAAATGTGCTGAAGTGAGCATGTTTTCGCTGGCGTTTATTCAGTGTGGACACACACCAGCACACACCTAATCACTTATAAACACAGTCATTGAGTGTGTGTTCCACTTTGACACAGCTAATGACTGCAGAGTGAGTGTGTGTTTGACAGGCTGGGAGTCATTTGTGCTGGTAATGGCTCGTAATGGGCACCTACAACAGAACATGTAAACAATCTGTGTTGACTTGTCGGAGGGAGCAGTTGAAAATAAGACCGATATATTGAAGACGTGGACAAAAACAGAATAGCAAAAAAGAGACACTAGGTTATTTATTCTGAAATTGAACTACGGTGCATGATGGCAAACAGAGACTGAGTTTATATATCTGTTTACCTGTTATAGGTTTGTCTGTCTAATACAGTATATCTATCCATGTTATCTATCCATCCATCTTATCTTTCCATCCACCCATCCATCCATGTTATCCATTTATCCACCCATCAATGTTATCCATCCATCCATCCATCCACCCATGTATGCATGTTATCCATCCATCCATCCATCCATGTATGCATGTTATCCATCCATCCACCCATGTATCCATGCATCCATGTTATCCATCCATCCATCCATGTATCCATGTTATCTATCCATACATTCATCCATACCTCCATGCCATCCATCCACCCGTTATCCATCCATCCATCCATCCATCCACCCATGTTATCCATCCATCCATCCACCCACCCATGTTATCCATCCATCCATCCACCCACGTTATCTATCCACCCACATTATCTATCCATTCATCCACCCGTTATCCATCCATCCATCCAGTTTATATATCCATCCACCCACGTTATCCATCCATCCACCCACGTTATCCATCCATCCACCCGTTATCCATCCATCCATCCAGTTTATATATCCATCCACCCACGTTATCCATCCATCCATCCACCCACCCATGTTATCCATCCATCCATCCACCCACGTTATCCATCCATCCATCCACCCACGTTATCCATCCATCCATCCACCCACGTTATCCATCCATCCAGTTTATATATCCATCCACCCACGTTATCCATCCATCCATCCAACCACGTTATCCATCCACCCATATCTCTCTCTCTATCTCTATCTCTATATCTCTATCTTTCTCTCTCTCTCTCTGCCAAGATTCACACAAAAGCTTGTTAACCCATCTGGGGAACAGACAGGACACACATATTTCCCAAAGAAGAACAGGAGAACAAGAAGTGTGATGTGTAGAGTAGTGTACACTTGCTGTATATAGTGTCATGGAAGAGTGAGGGAGGAGCCCATTACCACGGTCACAGCTCATAGCTGCCAAGGCTAGCGAGCTGTTCTGCATTCAGCCTGCTGGGAGAGACCTAGCAAGGGTAGCGTTCAGGAGATGAGCTGCCAAAACTCTTTATAAAAGGTCTTTAGAGGAGACTGGGGATGGAGAACAGATGCAGAGGTGATGGTTTTACACAAGAGAGAGGTGTGAACATGCAAGTGACATGGCTAAAAATTGCATCTGCAATAGCTGGTTCAGAGTGAGAGCTAAAGGAATCAGTGAGGCAGCAATGAGGCAGGAGGATGAAGCACTTTATGAGAGATCCTTCACAGAGATACTGAGACAAAGTTAAAGATGTATTTTATGCTAATGGATGCGAGGGACTGGCCTGGAAGAGGCAAGACGTAGAAGCTGAGATGAATTATTCAACAAGAGAAAAAAATCCAGGGAAAGAGAGGTAGGGAGACAAAAAAACAGAAGAGAAAGTGAGAGAGAGCCGTCCAATCACAGACCACTTGTAAGCAACTCTTAACATGTTGGAAATGGGTTATAAGGGGTTAGAAGTTTAAGGTAATAGGACACTTTTCCTTAACATGCTGTGGATTTATATAATTCAAACCCCTAGGACAAACAGGATGAGTTGAGTGTCAAATAATATAATAATTAATACTTAACATTAGAGATTTGTTTAAGTGATTCTTGCCTTTGCAAGCAATGTTTTTAACACAATCTGAATAGAGCTAGAAAAAAATGAAGTATAAGATAAAGTTCAGACAGGATGTGTGGATCTTGACTGTGAAAACGTTGACAGGTTGAAAGCAACAGAGAGAAGAAAACAAGCTGCTCAGAGACAGCAAAAGGAATAAAGAAAAAAGGTACAGAGAAAGCGATAAGGCAGAGGCGAATGTGTACGAGTAGCAGAAAAAGGAAGTTGGTAGAGATCATAATAAATATGATAAAAGAACAAACACTAACAGTGATTACGATGAAGAATAATACATAGATGGTGCAGGTTGATGAGCAGAAAAAAGTTGTGGCAGTGGAAAGAATGACTGAAGCAGAGACATTTTAGACTCATAAACTCCCAAAAATCCCAGTCAGACTCCTATAAACCATCTGGGCCTTTATTTCGCAGCCTCTTCTGGCACGGCTGCCATTCATCGAATGCCTAGATTTTCACTTCTGCCAATCAAAAACAACTCCCTGTTGAAAAACGGCCTCCCGCTGAAAACTAAATGCACTCAAAGTCTTTGAATAAAAAAAATAAAAAAAACAGGGTAGAGCTGAGTAACAATCAAATACCCAGGCAGGAAATCTCTACAGAGAAGCTTCGCAGACAGCGAGCGGACAGGTCATGGACAGAGAATGATGGGCTGAGGAGGAGATGTGGATCTAAAACCTAAAGGCCCCTGGAGGTGATGTTGTACAGACAGAGAGAGAGAGCGTTAAAGGGATAGTTGGTTCACCCAAAAAATGAATGTTGTGTCATTATTTACTCACCCGTATGACTTTCTTTTTTTGTGTGGAACACAAAAGATGATGTTTAGCACAATGTCCCAGCTGCTCGTTTTCAGTATTTGGCTGTACATGATCCCCATTCAGTTTAATTGTATAGAAAATAGCGGCTTGGTGTTTTTTTTTTTTTTTTTTTTTTTTGTTCCACACAGGAAACAAAGTCATATGGATTTGGAATTAAATAAGGGATAATGAACGATAAGAGAATATTCATTTTTGTGTGAACTTTCCCTTTAAGGTCCATGGGGAATAAGGGGGAACAAGGGGGAATAATACTCTGCTGTAATGGCCTGTCAGTCACGATGAGTTTTCATTTAGAAAATAGATCTCTAGTGCACCTTAAATTACATTCTACCCCTTTGGATACAACCACACACTCACA
Organism: Paracanthobrama guichenoti; assembly: GCA_018749465.1. Classification (NCBI taxonomy): domain Eukaryota; kingdom Metazoa; phylum Chordata; class Actinopteri; order Cypriniformes; family Gobionidae; genus Paracanthobrama; species Paracanthobrama guichenoti. Next base: position 21,458,140 of record CM031951.1, read on the forward strand.
CCACTGGAATTGTGTGTGTGTGTGTGTGTGTGTGTGTGTGTGTGTGTGTGTGTGTGTGTGTGTGTGTGTGTGTGTGTGTGCGTGCGTGCGTGCGTGCGTGCGTGCGCGTGTGCGTGCGCATGTTTGCTCACAGTGGGTTGATCAGGTTTAGCCTTTAGACATGGGGCACTAATTAAACCCTCATCTCTCTCAGTAATTAAGAGTTTGTTAAAACACAGTGGTGTGTTTTCACTACACATAATTACTAATTATATATAAAGAAAGAAACTTCCTCACACCCCATCTTTATTAAAGCTCGCTGATCAGTGAGGATAAGCTGCCATTCTGCCGTCATTCATATTTATAGAATAATAAACCCTGGCAGACGGATTATGAAAATCATCTGTGTCTATAAACACACTTCATAGAGTGATATTTTGGATCATCCGTTTGATCTGAATCTCTTCTTACGATTATTGCAGTAATAAGAGTACTGAAAAAGGACTCGGTAATAAGGATAACATGCTGGGCCAAAGCCATTGAGAGTCTCAAACTGGTTTGATGTCACTATATCGTAACACTTTTATTCAGCAAGGAGGCATTAAATTAATCAAAATAGACATTTATAAAGTCACAAAAGATTTCTATTTCAAATATATGCTGTTCTTTTAAACTTGCTATTCAAAGAAATAAAAAATTAAAAAAGCATCACAAATGTTTTCCAATTGAAAAGCAATTTCTTGAGCAGCAAATCAGCATATTAGAATGATTTCTGAAGGATCATGTGACACTGAAGACTAGAGAAACGGCCGCTAAGAATTCAGCTTTTCAATCACAGGAATGGAATACATTTTAAAATATATTAAAATAGAAATCAGTAACAAACTGTAATAATATATCATAATATTTCTATTTTTACTGTATTTTTGATCAAACAAATGCAGCCTTGGTCAGCATAAGAGACTTCTTTCAAAATCGTACCAACCCCAAACTTTTAAACAGTAGAGCATCTCTAAAAGGAAAAGTCATATAGTTGGTTAACAGTTTCTGTTAAAGTCTTAAGAATGACCTGTGATATTCTTGGCAGCATCAGTAAGAATGGGTTAAAATACAAAACAATCAGTATTGTTTTGCATCATATGGCATCATTTTCCAACAAAATGCTATTTATGAATTTACAGCTGCCATTGACTTCCAGCTATTTTTTTGTAAATAAAAATGTCTTTCTGGTACTTGTTACATATATACAGTAAATAAAATATTGTTTTGTGATGGGTCAGCTGAAAAATTTAAAGTAAAAATTGAGCCTGACAATGACAAACCCAACAAAAAATATATTGGATATACTTTGAGTCTAGTATATCAGCTTACTTAACCAGCACTTGCAAAGCTTTTGTTTGAATTGAAAAAATTGCCAAAGAGCCAAAAATTGTTTAAATCTAAAGCAGCACTGCATGTAGCATGATGAATTTACATTTCACTGCCGGTTGTATATTCTGTATATAACTGTGTATGTGACAAATAAAACTCTTGAATCTTGAATTTAGAGAGACAAAATTCATCTAAGATACTGGAAAGAGTCCAGGGAAATGTTGAAATCTTTTTTTATTCTGTGCTGATAGGAAATTCTTCCATCTACTTAATGCAAGATTTCAGCCAACAGTTGTGTGCCATGTATTTTTTTGTTTATCATAGCATCAAGTTCACGTTGTGGGTGTTTGGAACCCTTTCTATTTCATACTGTGTGGGAATTCATACAAAGACTTCTCTAGAGTGGAAAGAGAGAGTTGCTTGTGCAGCACAGAGGATGTTAGTGGGAGGTACTCACGCTGGCCCCAGCGTCCTGTACGAGGGTTCAGGTAGTTGGGGTAAAGCCCGTTGGGTCTGTCCATCTTAGCCAGCAGCTTCCGTATGTGCATCACCTAAAACAGAACATAGTTCACAACAGGACACAAACACAAGGGCCGAATAGCTCCACAACACTCATTTAGCCAGCCGTACCTTCTGATAGTAGGTAGGGTTTCCTGTCAGATATGTCAGATGCACAAATTCCATGTGCAGTGTCCCAAACTCCGCCAGAATACTGCTTCCAGCTGATGCCCAGCCCCAGTTACGACCCACTCCACTGAAAAAGGAAAAACCAATGACATTTACATACAGCATGTTCCTTACTAGCCTGAAGCAAACATCCACCTTTATACCTTTACAGTGTGTAGACAATGAAGAATTACTGTGAGCTCATTTAAGCCAAACTACTTCATTCCTGCTCCAAACTAATTTACTGCCGCCCATCACTCCTCCGTCAAGTCCAATATCCTGTGTTCTACTTGTACATCTCATTTCCATTTAGAATGTATCTACACCTTTCACTTAGTGTGTGTGTGTGTGTGTGTGTGTGTGTGTGTGTGTGTGTGTGTGTGTGTGTGTGTAGACTTGGAAAGGCTGCTCTACATGAATGGGGATTAATAAAACAGCGTCGTTCTTTCCCTCAGGATTAAAAAACACCCAAGATGCAGTGGTTTTTGTCTGTTCCTGAGCAATTTCTTCTAAACACCCAATTAATTCACAAAAACCGTGTCAGGCAGGATTTGACCCCCTCCCCACTCAAACTCAAATAAAACCTTAATATACATTCACAATGCGCTCTGCAGATTAATTTTGCAATTTTCATTTCATTCTAATGAAATTATGTGGAAAGTCGAGTTAAACAGGAAGAAAGCCACAGGGACTTCCACAGATGCAGGTCTGACAGCTTTCTATTATGTGGCAGTCACCATCAGGACAACGAGGAGGACAGACGACATGGGGACAAAATTTGCAGGCAGCAAAGAGAGCAAAAAAAAAAAAAAAAAAAGAAGTGAAAGGGAATGTGTGTAATAAACATACCTCTTCAAATTGACCATGGCCCAGGGGATACCTGTTGGGGTGTTGAAGGCAGGAAGCAGCTTTTCTGCCAGCTGGACAGCCTTCAACTTAAAGACCTAAGAGACAGAGACGTACAGAGAAGAGACATTTTTAACCGCAAGGGAGACAAAGCAAAGCACACAGGTGGACAGAAAGAATCAAGTCAGCTCTAGGGAATAAAAAAAAAAAAAAAAAAAAAAAACAACACCTCTCTATGGGTTAAATCACACAAATATCTATTTTTTCTGCAAAATAAGCAGAAATTTAAATAATATACATATCAATTTACAATTTAAATAATGTGCACTATTGTTCAAGTTATTGGTTAGTAAGATTTAAAAAAAAAAAAAAAAATTAATATGTTTAAATTTTTAAAAAGTGACTGTAAAGACATTTATAATATTAAAGTAAAAGTAATATTACTTCTCACAAAAAGAAAAAAATGTTTTCAACATTAGTAATAAGAATAATTTCTTAGGCAGCAAATCATCATATTAGAATAATTTCTGAAGGATCACGTGACATTGAAGACTGGAGTAATGATGCTGAAAATATATGTTAAAATCAAACACCGTTAATTGTAATTATAGTTCAATTAAATTGTAATAATTGTAATAATATTTCACAATATTACAGAAGTATTTTTGAAAATTATTTTAAAAAAATCTTACCAACCCCAAACAGCTGTGTATATTGAGACAAATTAACCCAATGCAAAAAAATGGTTCTGAAACAGGCTTTATTTTCTTTTATCAAAACAATTAATTCCTTCCTTCCTTCCAATGACTTCACCCTCCCAACAGCACAGATACTATTTGAGGAGTAGATGTCAAATGCGCAGCAATCAATATTTTATTTTTCCCCCATCAGTAGTCATCATAATTTCAGCGAGACCATCTGAATACAACTCTGCAATCCCACCAAGTGATTTTGAGCAACAATGGCTAGAAAATATCTTGCTACTCACAGGCACACTTCTCCAAGCAGGGTAAGATCTGTTGCTCATATCAGAGAGGGAACTGTGCGGTTGATCGTGTTTTTATGACAAAAGATAAAATGAATACGTAGCAGAGAAAAGACCTCTGGTTCTTAGACAAAGTGCACAGCTGCCCGAGCCACTGCTGAGGTTTTTATTTCCAGCACGTCTAACAGACGTATGTGCAGTCTATTAAAATGCACTGCAATACACTAGAATAGATGTGTTAGGAGTGTACACAGCCTTTCAGATATTTCTGACAGACACACAGCAAGCATGATGACAGAAATAACACAATGCTGTGTTTGCAAAAGAAAACTTGCCAAATAAAACCATTTCTGAGAAAGACAAGGCTGGGGACAAAGAAAGGATCTTATTTGCACCTAGATTTTTTAATGGTTTTTAAAAGAAGTCTCACATGCTGAACAAAGCAATTGCAAGTGGTAGGGTTGCCACCCGTCCCATGAAACACGGAATCGTCCTGTATCAAATCAATACGGGACGCGATGTGTCCTGTATTTTACATAGGTCCACACACAGTTCAGTAAACACAAGGATTTTGCAGTCTGGAGAACACTAATAGCAAATATAAAGACATCAATTTCACAATAAGTAGCACATATCTATGGTACAGAAGCTCATTTGCACATGATTGCGTTTTATCGGCTTTGTTACCATAGCGAGTAAACTTGCACGGTTTATTAAAAACATTTCAAACTCGCGTCCACCATTTGAACGCAAGATGATCTCCAGATATAGGGCTGAATAGAAAAAAGGTATCAATGGGTCTGTCCAGTAACTCATGATGAACCTCAGGCGAACTGCACACTTTGCAGAGAAGCATTTCAGTTGCTCAGACTGTCTGACTTAAAGCAGCATGCGGTGACTGACAGACACATCCGTGCTTCTAAAGGTAGGCCTATTGTTTTTTTAATGTATAATATATTAATATAATATTCCATACATTATCAGAGCTGGGCAGACAGAATTATTAAATTTTTTTAGACATTATAAAGGTTAATTAATAGATTATAGCCTAATTATTATTATTATAAATATAATTTAGCTAGGCTATATTAATCATACATACACACTGAAGGTGGCAACCTTAGCAAGTGGTAACAGAGGAGAACATTTAGGAGAAGAACAACAGTGCAAGAGAGTAGAGAAACTGAGAAAAGTGAGACACAGGCAATGTGCAAGACAGAGAGAGAAGCTAATTTAGGCCGAATGAGTGCTTCCCTCAGGATTACTCGTTGGAGCGGCATGTGTTTGTGTGTGTATGTGTGTGTGCATGTGTAATTCCCAGAATGCAGATTCCGGAGCTGAAGCCTAATCTGGTTGATGCAGATCATAAGCGCCAGAGATGATCCTGTTATTACACATATGAGCATGGACATTCCCCACGATACAGCTTCTGCTTTCTGTACACACACACACACACACACACACACACACTCACTATGGTGCCCTCAGCCTGAGATGTTCCTTAAATGTCTAATGGAAGCATATAAAGAGATTATGGGGAACACATTGGAAATGGAGGGAATGAGTGTTTGTACAGAGGATTCCACAGGGGTTCAGGGTTAAAGCTGGATTCCTGCCCTCTCTCTCGCTCTGGGTCTCAGTATGTTTGTGCATCTGCAGCCTTTTATGAAAAACCTTCTGCCTGGTGTTTATTCTATCCGTCGTCATGACAGCACTATCGGGAGCTGCCAATCAAGGCAGACACAAAAACCACCACTCCGACGCAAACACAGCCAATCAGAGCATCAGCATCACAGCATCAGAGACATTGTCTAATGAGAAATTAGGCTGTCGTCTCTGAGGAGATGAGAAGCTTTTGACTAAATGCACATAAACATTCTCAAAGCAAATAGCGACAGTCAGTACTGTCATTTCTACATTTACATTTCAAACACATTTTCTGCTTTTTTTTTTTTTTTAAATGATTACTCCTCTGGTTTATAAATAAACTGCATGGCTTTAGAAGTGACAAATGTAAGAGATACATGGCTAAGAGTCTGCAAGGAAAAACAGCCAGACTGTTCTATAACTATATACTGTCAAACTTATTACTATATTATGATGACACTTTCCAGAGAATCCTCAGACCCATTAATCATGAATTTAAAGTTTACAAAGCTGGATTTGTTGTGTCCATTAATTAATCTCACATATTTCTCTCCAAGACAAAAAGAAAATAATGAATTATATCTTTGTCTATAGAGAAAACAAAGCTTAAGGTTAAAAATACAGCCTACTCAATACAGTAACATGGTATGTTACTGTATTGCTTTTTTTTTTTTTTAATACACTCATTGTCAAAATCATATTTTATAATATTTTGAAATTTCCATTATTCTCTATGATGATTTGCATTAGATTTATTATTGGGAAAAATAATTTTGGATGATGTTCTAAATCAGCATAAAAGCAGTAGAACTATTCTCACCATGATGTATAAAATTAAATAAATTATTAAACTTTACAGATAATAAGAAATGTTTTCCACATTACAGTAATGAGATACTGGAGAAATACTTAACTTTTATGAGAAAAACAAAACAAAGCAAAACCTCTTAATGACGATTTTTGGGATGAAATGACACCCGAGTCTTTTCATGAGATTGACCAATTATTTAGTCTCAGTTCTCAGCTGGCCCAGCATACGGTGTGTCTCATTTTACATTGATGAGTGTGGCAAACAAAACCGCAGCTGGGATGTCAAAATAAACAGCAACACCGGTGGTCTAGATATACAATGCATAAAGCCAACAATTCTTTATATAACCACTCGTTAGGCGTTCAATGATGTTAACTTAACAGCTCATAAAACATCTTTCTGGCAGTTTCTAGAGTGTTTTTGGACACATTCTCATCTACAGACCAAGCAATACAGCTACAAACCAGAGGCTCCTAGAAAACCAGATATGTTTGTAAGGAAATGTCAGTGTAGAAGGCCAGTTATCTGTATTCCAAGAGGAGATTTGATAGGTGATGGCATGACCAAAGTGTGCAGCACATCAAACACGCAGATGAGTAGTTGACAAACATTTTCTCATCCATCAAATCCCTTCTTAAATCTCTGTCCTTATCTTGCCTCTGCTGGGCCCGGGGCTGCGGTTCTGTTCTGTCTTTGATGAAGATCTGTGTTTGACAACAGAAGAGTCTGCTGCTCCCTAATGTGACACCGCATATTCTCTACCACTGTGAAGGATATACAACCACAGGACAGCGCATCAACAGAGAGAGTGATGGGGAGGACGAGAGGGAGATGGAAAGCTAACTGCTGCATAATGCCAGGAGCAAACACCACTTCCTCACACCATCTCTGCTGAAATAAATGTGCAAATCAAGACAAAGAACAAATATTTGCCTGTGTTCTTCACTTAGAGCCTATGATCCTATTTGGCTTGAAGAAATGCTAAGAAATAAAACCTCCGTCAGCACTGTGTTTAAAAAAAAAAAGAAAAAAACCCTACTGATTTGTACAGCAATTGGGCTGTCAAACACACCGTAATTGAACCATCTCAGAAAGAACTGCCAAAATGTCTGAGCATCTGCCGGAGCAAAAGGTGAAAAAATTATATTTGATTTTTGCACAAAGTCTTTGTCTTTTAAAGATAAGAAGAAATGTGCTGTCTAGATCCACTGGAAATTGATTGTTAGGTATGAGACCTGAAAGGAAGTCATCCAAAATTGCTGGCTTGCCGGTGAGGTACCTGGAACATTTTTATGAGGGTCTTAACCACAGAAGGAAAAAAAAAAAAATCTATAAAAATACATATTCCAAGAAGTATTTAGAAAGAGTTATTCCAAACAGTTATTGAGCCAGTCACTTTTTATGACCAGAAAGGAACAAGTGCTTCTCGCTTGTCTTCACATAAAACGTCTAATATGGGGTGCATTTAGGTAAACTACACAACGTAATAAATAATACCAAAATATATGAATTATAAATAAAATAAAATTATTTGCCTAATAACAATAACTACAAATTACTATTAGGTAACAGTGCATTAGAACCATTTAAAGATTATGTACTGAAGACCCTTTATTTTAAGACATAAGTGTATGATATAATATAAAACACTGCCCAAAAAAAGAGAGAAATGCACATCACTTTCCATCATCAGTCATCTAATCTCCTCTCTAATGAAGACGGGTTGCTGAGTGGACTGCTTTATTAAACTCCTTTCATTCACATCATCTCCAACTTAACCCAATACTTTCCATCTTTCTCTCCCTCTCATTTTCATCAAAGTACACAAAAAAAGAGGCTGAACGTCTCAAATATCACACTTCATACGCACTTGCGGCTTTACAACGTACGCATGTCTGTGAAGTCCACAAAACCACAGGGTGTCCCATTTGTCATTTGAGGTTTCAGAAGGGTGCTCACAAATGCCCCCTTGGTAGTCTTGATGCACATTACATTGCATCTATCTGACAGTCAAATCAGCGTTACGTCACAAAGTGTGGACCTGGAGGATGCCGTTTGAGACTGGGCCATAAAGCTATTTGCTGGTATTAGCTAGTGGGATTTCTGTTGCTTGCAATAATAATAAAAATAACTAAAATATAACCAACCCAGGCTATTTTGAAATATGTATGTGACATTTCTACAAAATGTGAAACATTTCACTGCACTTTTCAGGTGACGTCCAAAAGAGACTATATAAGCGATGATATTTTTCTCCATTGCAGATGTGGGTTTATTAAAGGGTTAGTTCACCCCTGTCATTAATTACTCACCCTCATGCCGTTCCAGACCCGTAAGACCTCCGTTCATCTCATGTCACATATTGCGAAAAAAAAAAAAAAAAAACTAAAAAGCGACTTATATAGTGATGGGCCGATTTCAAAACACTACTTCCTGAAGCTTGGGAGCGTTATGAATCAGCGTATCGATTCAGAGCGCCAAAGTCAAAGTCAGGCAGTTTGGTGGTTTGACACGCGATCCGAACCGCTGAATCGATACACTGATTCATAACGCTCCAAAGCTTCAGGAAGCAGTGTTTTGAAATCGGCCCATCACTATATAAGTTGTTATTTAGTTGGGTTTTTTTTGCACACTATTCTCGTCGCTTCATAAAATGACTGTAGAACCACTGTAGTGAGATGGACTTTGTAATGACGTCTTTAGTACCGTTTATGGGTCTTGAGAGAGGAAATGACATTGCTGCCAACGGAGGCCTTTCTGAGCCATCGGATTTCAACAAAAATATCTTAATTTGTGTTCCGAAGATGAACGGAGGTCTTACGGGTCTGGAACGGCATGAGGGTGAGTAACTAATGACAGAATTTTCATTTTTGGGTGAACTAACCCTTTAAACAGCATGTGGATACATTTTTGCAAAATGATGATTTGTAGCACGTTTCATGACAGTTGAAATGTCCGAAGTGTCCAAATGTCAATAATCTGCCCTGTAATTGTAATGTGTCTGAAACAATTGAAGTTGTTGGCGTTTTACTGCCTCTAATATTCATTTCAGCTGGAAACTGCAGTGAATTGTATGTATAGGTATGTTTTGCAGAAAGAGTCACATATTTCCAATGATCCTGGGTTGATTTGGCTTCATGGTGTATAATATACACAGTATGCACCAAACTACAAGGGAGGAAGACTGAGAAAGGGAGATGAAAGAAAAGGATAAAAGAAAAAAAACAAGAGGACCCAAAGACAGTGGAAGAGAGGACAGAGGGACAGCAGAGTAAACATCATCTATCACTGCACAGGGGTTCTGCTAGAGCCGGCTGACAGGCGCGAGAGAGCGAGAGAGCTGATAAAAGTACGGAGTCCTCTGTTTTTAGATCAGATTCTCTTCTCTAGTCTAGAGAAGCAATAAGAAGATCATTTTCATATTATGTAAACTACCAATATTAAAATGATATACTATTTTGTCTAATTATTAAATTATGAATAAAATATGAAACTAAAATCCACTATTTTAAAAGCTACGAGTGAATTTAGGCATCACAACATTATCATGAAAAAATGGATATTCATTTTGAGATTTACAAACGATTATATTTAACTGGGTTATTAAATGATTAGTGCTTGTAATGGTTACGTTTCAGTGAGGATGACAACAAAGGTAATCTAAATGTAAATAAGCTGTATTTACAGTTACAATATATTTACAATAACAAAAATTAAAATTTATCTGCTCAGCACTGCTTTTGTTTAAGCTATACCATCATTTCAATGTCTCTCATAACATCAGTGCTTGCTTTGATTCTGGTCTCTGCAAATGAAATCTCTGTACATCCTCAATAGCCTTTTTGGAGACTATATGTAATTACTAGATATATAAATGCAGCGTTAATCTAGATTTAATGATTTAAGATTTAATGGCTCTTGAAACTATTCATTTAATCAGAACGCTTCACTGTGCGTTTGCCAGTGGCAGTACAAGCACTAGTAAATTTGACATTCTGCCTCCAACATTCAGCACATGCTGTATTGCATTTGTGGGAAACACTCAGATGAACATAGTGTGATTGTGCAGGAACTGAGGCCTGACGCCCAGGCATGTCAAAACACTGTACTAACAGAACAAAAGGTCACTAGGGACAGACCAGCGTGATGACTTTATATGCAAGTGTAGCGAGTCCAGTATCTAAACTCATCTAATGAAGTGCGTGGAGTGGCAGCGAGGTCGTGCCGCATGGCTGCAGTTTAATTCCTTTGCATTTTCACCTTCAGACTAAAAGGAGAAGAACATTATGATATGCAGTGGCAGAGATACACTGCTTAGTGATGGGGGTTAAAGAGAGAGAGTATTTGTGCCCTTCTCCATTAATGCCCATGGGCAGATAAGACAGAAGGGAAGCGTTAATTAACATGGGCTTGGGAGAGGGACATTTATTTCCTCTGAAAAAGCTGTTCTTAGTTCTCTGAGCCAACATCACTGCCCTAAGATGAACTCTCTCTGTCCAGATCTTCATCTATGTGGAGGCATGTACACACTTTCATCATCCAAAACAACTACGGAGCTGAACAGCACAGGCAGAGAAGAAACGCACAAACTCGCAAAAATCAATAAGTGATAATAACGTACCTCCTGTCCGGAGAGGTAGTATGCAGTCAGAAGCCCTCCAATGAAGCGGATGTTGACCTCAAAGACAGATACTTCTGCATTCTGTAGAAATAGAAGGAAAAATGACAGGGAGTAAGAGCAAAATAGTGATTGCCCACTTTTTTATGATCCTTGAATCCCAAAGTATTTCCCATGATTGCATACTTAACATCTTCAATAAGGCAATGAATATTGCATCCTATGAAGCACTGCAAATGATATCAAATAAAACAATGACAATACAAAACTAATGACATCAGTACAATATAAAACTTGTAACTTAAAGTCAATGATATATTACCATTTAAAGGTTCTGCAGCAAGATTTTATGGTTTTGAAAGTCTCCCCAAAGTTGCATTTATTTAATCAAAAATACAGTAAAAACAGTAATATTGTAAAAATATTACTACAATTTAAAATTTTAAATATATTTTTCCTGTGATGGTAAAGCTGAATTTTCAGCATCATTACTCCAGTCTTCAGCGTCACATGATTCTTCAGAAATCATTCTAATATGCTGATTTGCTGCTCAAGAAACATTTCTTATTATTATAATAAAATTGATAACAGTCGTGCTGCTTTAAATTGTGGAAACTGACACATTTTTTGAGGATTCTTTGATAAATAGAAAGTTGAAATGTACGGAGCCCCTAAAGGGACATGGTGGTGGGAAAAAAATATGAGTGAGGGAAAAAAAATATGATATGGAGGAAAAATTATTTGTTGATGCTTTTGCGTTCTCTCGCAAATAGCTCAAAAGGGAGCTCTTTCCCACCAACATGTCCTTTTAAAATATTATAAATGTCTTTACTGTGACTTTTGAGATATATAGATATATATATATAGATATATATATATAAATATAAATATAATCTCACACAGACACACAAGAATAGTATTGTTAAAAACAATCTTTAAGGAGAAAACGAATGTGATTTTTACTTCCAGAAGCCAACAGCCATGCAGCACTCTCAAATGAACTTCAATTCTACATCAAAGCTGATCAAATGATCTCTCAGTGAGACAGAAATTAATGCTGGAGCAGAGTCTGTGTGTATGTGTTCGTATCATCAACATCCATTTTTGTCAGCTTCAACCTTTATTTAGAGAAAATAACCATGAAGCAGTTTTCCACTCACACAAAGACTGCACCACAAACAGCAGCTAAATCACACAAGCACGTACATCTTAAAGTCTACTATAGCAAAATAACTAATTCAACCAATGCAGAAGGGAAAAAACCCCAATCTAAACACTATAGTTCAATGGCATGGTTCTACAAGCTCCTAAAATCCTGTTTTAACCCTCTCACAATCCCATAATCCACAGCACCTAAAAACAGCACCTGTTTTTGTATACTGCTTATGAAATACAAGCAGGTTTTCCAGTTCTGAACATAACGCTTCTAAAGCATCTTATATTGACTAGGTTTTACACTAATTCGATAAGACAAGAACATGCTTTAACCAACCCCTTTCACTTAGCATTCATTTAGCATGTCTATTAATTTTGACAAAAGTGAACGTGCACCAGATTAATTCAGATATGACCGTTCCCTGACCAAGGTCCATTAATTCAGTTTTTGGTTTAACAGCTGCGATTAATGCTGATGGCAGGCAGCCTCATCCATCATCACAACACACAGAGAGAGAGAGAGAGAGAGAGAGAGAGAGAGAGAGAGAGAGAGAGAGAGAGAGAGAGAGAGAGAGAGAGAGAGAGAGAGAGAGAGAGAGAGAGAGAGAGAGAGAGAGAGAGACAGAGAGAGAGAGAGAGAGAGAGAGAGAGAGAGAGAGAGAGAGAGAGAGACACAGACATGCATTTCTTCCGTGGAACACAAACAAAGCTTTTTTTAAATGTCTCAGTATGTTTTTGTACATATAATGAACGTCGGTGGAGTTCAATCCGATGTTTTGGACCCCAATGATTTTCATTGTATTGACAAAACAGCTGAAACTGTCTCGCGTTTAGAACGACATCAGGGTGAGAATTTTATTTTCCCCATTTGTGGTGAACTATTAATTTGATTATAAAATGATGAACTCTTTATAATGAGACCCAGTTGGTTGAAATAATTAAATTTAAACATTTTCATAAATTCACAAATATCACGAACTAATAATGAACTGTAAAAACGCATTAATGATATTTTTTAAATTTAAAATGCAATTTATTCCTGTGATACTATTTTAATATATTTAACATGTAATTGCATCTTTACTCCAGTCTTCAGTGTCACATGATCCTTCAGAAATCTTTCTAATATGCTGATTTGCTGCTCAAGAAACATTTAATACTACTTTCAATGTTGAAAACAGTTGTACTGCCATTTCACACGTTTCCCTTCCTCGCCTATGCTTTGCAGTTTATTCCCCTACTCCAAAAAAATCCTTCCAGCACCTCTATCCCACTGTGACACGCTGAGCTCTCAACGGCCAGACCCAACGGTCCAAGCGTGAGTCATCCCTTAAAGTGCACATGCTTCGTAAGATACGCTTGTCCAAAAGTAACAGTGAGGAGGGGAGAGAGAAGAAATTAGGTCACTGCTTGAAAAGCCAAAAAGATGAACTAAACACACAGAGGAGATTTCAGGTGCTGTGAGTCTTTCTAAGAGAAAGGTAGCAGAAGGTTGACAGGAGAAAAATGACAACACATGGAGACCAGAGAGATGAAAAAGCTGAGAAGACAGGTTCTCCATATCTGATGAAGGAGAGGCCGGAAAAACAACTGATAGGGAGAGAAACTGGAGAAATCCCATTAATGGGTTAGAATGTGAATGCAGACGGAGAAGGAGAGCAGGAGACACAGGGCCCCTGGGGCCACTTGCTGGCCCCGCTCATTCTCTGACATCTAATTCTAGCTAATTCTGGAGGCAGAGCTCTGGCGATTCACATTGTTTCCATGGCGCCAGCCTTGTCTCCTGGATACGGTGATGTGTCACATCAACTCTTTTCTCGCCACACGTTTTCCACGAAGTGCCACCACAATCTGATCAAAACCTGAAAGATTCACATACGCTGAGGACTGAAGTCTTTGAGGAGTTATGGGGTGTCGAACGACTGTTAATACAGCTGTGCCAAAGTATACGGCTTACCACTGTGAAATAACAGTGTCCTGAGATATCACTGGGTCTATAAACAAAAACAGACTCGCTTTGCCCCAGACATACAAAAGACAAGTGCTGTTGGTGATCTTGCATGCGTGTTCATGTCTTGCCCACTTACCACACTGAAATCCAGGTTTTGTTCGATCCACTCCTGGCCGTCCTTAAACTCGTCGTGGAGGCCCATTATGTAAAGGGTATCCAATGCGTCTACTATAGTGGCCCCCATCTGGGAATTACCTGCGAAGAGAATGTGAAATATTTACTGAATGCATATGCACCACACTAATTAAAATGAAAGCAAACTTAAAGTTACATAATAAGGCCCATCTGATGCAAGCAATATTCATTTACATTAGTGTGAAGCTAAAGGCAGAGCATGTTCAGGGAAAAACAAACCAGTGGACAGACTACCATTAAAAAGTATGGGGAATTTGAGTATTTAATATGAGTATTTAAAAGAAATTAAATTTATTCAGTATGGATGCATTAAATTGAATAAAAATTAAAAAAAGGACAGTAAAGATATAATGTTACAAAATATTTTGATTTCAAATAAATGCCGTTTATTGAGCTTTCTATTCAAAGAATCCTGAAAAAAAAAAAAAAAACGTACATCACGTTACCACAAAATAAGCAGCACAACTGTCTTCAACTTTGATAATGATAAGAAAGGTTTCTTGAGCAGCAAATCATCATATTGAAATGATTTCTGAAAGATCATGTGACACTGAAGATGGAGAAATTATGCTGAAAATTCAGCTTTGACATCAGGGATAAATGACATTTTAAAATGTATTAAAATATATTAAGTATAAAAGTTTTTTAAAATTGTAATAATATTTCCCAATATTACTGTTTTAATGTATTTTGTTCAAATAAATGCAGCCTTGGTGAGCATAAGAGACTTCATAATAAAAAAAGTTGAACGGTAATGTACACAATTATGTTTATTTCCAGAGGACATTAGAGGAATAATTATGATTGTATGACGTAAAACACTGAAATGTAAGTTCATATGGACACATTAGGTGCGTTCGACTTGAAACAGCATTGGGTAGACCGATCAGTGTATGAGGGATCATACTGAAGGATGAGGGGTATGAGGGATACTGAAGGATCAGTATGGTTTGTGAGCTGGACCAACTTCTTCATTTGAAAAGATCTGATTCAAATGAAGGATTCAGACACTACTATGATTCTGAACTCTAGGAGATCAAGATTTAGCTGAAACTTCCCCTTTAACTTAACATTGCCTTTCTGTTTTAATATTTTCAAAGAGCCCCATTTAAAGTTCAAGCTCGGATTTCAGCAATTCTGCTATCCCACAAATAAAACTCAAGAATGGAAAACTGTCAAGACATGCTGTGTGTCATTGCTCCTTCAGTCTATAGAACTGTGTTATCATCATTATTGTCAGACACTCTCTAAAATTACCCAGCAGCCCACTTAGCTCTTCTAATCGGTCCAGACTGCTGCTTTAGTTTGTCCAGTGGCACCCTGAATGGCCCCAGCCCTTCACAAACCACATAAACACTTTTATAAGCCCCACTTTTAAAGACACCATTTAAGACTTATAGGCTAAAGGCTCCATGGGGTAAAAAGCTCCTTTGATTTTATTTTCCTCTAAACCACTAGATGGCACAAAAACTTGCCTCAGCACTTTCCAAAACAACCGCTTTTCAAGATGCACGTGGAAATTTGTCTGATCTTTGACGCGATCTCAGGCAGCAGCGCAAAGATGATTCTGCGCTCATTTGATCTAATATTTGATGTTTTTAAAAATGTTGTAGATTTAAGTAGCAAATAAGAATCGCTAAAATGACTGAATATATTTTGAAACAAAAGGTCTTGTTAATGTTTGTCAGTTTTGTTCAAGGTAACTAAAGCAACAGTTTTTCAATAACGGAAGAATATGTAATAGTATAGTATTTGGGGTAAAAGGCACCCCAAATTATATGGCACCCTTTTGCCCTTTTGTTGGGGCAAAAGGCACCATATTTAACATGATAATAAACAGCCGACTGACTTTTCCATTTGTTGACATGACATGATTAGATTCAGATTGTAAGCATCATATATTAAGTTGCGTGTCTACCTTAGAGATAAATCACCACATTTATAAATGAAACCATGATTATAAATAATAATTTATTGTTACTACTGTAAATATACATTGGGATCTCCTTCAATGCTTTCAGAACCTTAACTTTTTTAAATGATTGTTTCTATATTTTTCAGATATATTTCTATATTAACATATTTTAATGACAACATATGTATTGAATTCTTGTATTCATCAAAATAAACAGAAAATGGTTCAAACTTAGCTAAAGTGATTGTTTTGAACAAGTATTAACAGACATTATTAAAAACATTATTTTAGCTAAAGTATTTGTATCAATACTGTGTGCCTTTTGCCCCATGCTGGTGAATTACCCCATGTGTGGGGTAAAAGGCCCCCCTCGACACCCCATACATTAAGATTTTCGAACGGAAGGATCGTTTATGGAGGATCGACATTTAAATAATATAAACCACTTTTATGATTTATTTTCACACAAAATCTGTTGCTCCATTAATAATCAATACAAACATATATATTTTTCTGTATATCATACACTATAGGAGTAGTGAAAAGCACATTTTTCTTAAGGTGTGCCTTTAGCCCCGTTGTACCCTACTTCAATTTACTGCCTTCCTTTTTAATCGCCCTTTCCATTTTATTTTCTACACCTTTTTATTCCACTATGGAACCATCACTAAAGATGTATGAGTCCCTCATCTGTGAGTTCACCTCAAATAAAATAAATCAAATGAATCAAAGAAAATTAACCAAAGTAAAAAAATAGCTGCAAATTCATCCCTCACACCTCACTTCCATAAATACACAGACCATTTTGAAAAAAATCCACACTCTGGCTCTCTCCTGGACTGGAAATCAAGCCTCACCATAATGAATGAATCTTGAATGGCATTTACACAAGGCTGGCATTCTGGTGGCCAGACTTTACTGGTGTAAATCAAATTGGACTCAATAAAGTTACTTGGGGAATTCCAATGGTAATCAGTCCAAGCTTCTTTCTCTGCTTCCTACAAGCCATCTCTTCATACCACGCTCCCTCACTTCGTGTCATCCATGCCAGCTTCATTTGGTGACAGATTGCTAGCTGTTCTAATATGAACACACAAGTGGCAGCTGGCGTGATTTCATTCTTTGGATTCAGTTTTTCTTCAGATTCTCCACTGCCTCACGTCAAGAGAGAACCAGTGGAGAGGTTTTCAGTGGTTGAGAGGTTTATTTAGTTAAATTCAGGGGCGTGTTTGTGAGTGTTTACTTATTTGTACAAATAAAGGAGGAGGAGCTTTACTTTACTGCATATCCAAGCCAAAGGCATGAGTCAGAAGGCTTTTCCTCTCTTATCTGTCTAGTCTCAAAGGTTTATGTCAAGGGAATGGAGTGAGGGAGAGAGCCAAACCCCATCCATATCTAACAGTTTAGTGCTCACCATTTCTGCTGCCACTGATTCTCCCTGGACCCTGAACGCAACATCTGCTGTGCTCATCAACAAACTTCCCTGGCTAAGTGTGTGTGAGAGAGAACAGTAGAAAGAAAAGAAAGAGTAATGAACAAGACACATTAGACCACACAGATGGAGTTGTTGGAGATATAAAGATAAAAATCTCCGTAAAATAAATATATAAATACACACACACACACACACACACACACCCCATATTAGGAACACCACACTAATACTGTGTTTGACCCCTTCAGAACTGCCTTAATTCTACGTGGCATTTATTCAACAAGGTGCTGAAAGCATTCTTTAGAAATGTTGGCCCATATTGATAGGATAGCATCTTGCAGTTGATGGGAGATTTGTGGGATGCACATCCAGGGCACGAAGCTCCCGTTCCACCACATCCCAAAGATGCTCTATTGGGTTGAGATCTGGTGACTGTGGGGGCCATTTTAGTACAGTGAACTCATTGTCATGTTCAAGAAACCAATTTAAAATGATTCGAGCTTTGTGACATGGTGCATTATCCTGCTGGAAGTAGCCATCAGAAAATGGGTACATGGTGGCAGAAACTATGCTCAGGTAGGCCGTTGCATTTAAACGATGCCCAATTGGCACTAAGGGGCCTAAAGTGTGCCAAGAAAACATCCCCCACACCATCCATGTTCTCATTCTGTTTACTCTACCATCAGAATGTCTCAACCGAAATCGAGACTCATCAGACCAGGCAACATTTTTCCAGTTTTCAACTGTCCAATTTTGGTGAGCTTGTGCAAATTGTAGCCTCTTTTTCCTATTTGTAGTGGAGATGAGTGGTACCCGGTGGGGTCTTCTGCTGTTGTAGCCCATCCGCCTCAAGGTTGTGCGTGTTGTGGCTTCACAAATGCTTTGCTGCATACCTCGGTTGTAACGAGTGGTTATTTCAGTCAAAGTTGCTCTTCTATCAGCTTGAATCAGTCGGCCCATTCTCCTCTGACCTCTAGCATCAACAAGGCATTTTCGCCCACAGGACTGCCGCATACTGGATGTTTTTCCCTTTTCACACCATTTTTTGTAAACCCTAGAAATGGTTATGCGTGAAAATCCCAGTAACTGAGCAGATTGTGAAATACTCAGACCGGCCCGTCTGGCACCAACAACCATGCCACGCTCAAAATTGCTTAAATCACCTTTCAGTTTGGAGTTCAGGAGATTGTCTTGACCATGACCACACCCCTAAATGCATTGAAGCAACTGCCATGTGATTGGTTGATTCGATAATTGCATTAATGAGAAATTGAACAGGTGTTCCTAATAATCCTTTAGGTGAGTGTATGTATGCATGTATGTATGTATGCATGTATGTATGCATGTATGTATGCATGCATGCATGGTGGTTAAGAACTAACACTTTTTAATGTCTTAAAAAAAGCTTGCCAAGGCTACATTTATTTGATTAAATAATTACAGTAAAAACAGTAACATTATGAAATTACAACAATCATTTTCTATTTTAATATATTATAAAATGTCATTTTCAACATCTTTACTCCAGTCTTCAGTCACATGATCCTTCAGAAATCATTCTAATATGCTGATTTTGTGTTTAAGAATGATTTCTGATTATTAGAACTGTTGAATACAGTTTACATGTTTTATGCTGCTTAGTATTTTTCTGGAAACCATTTTTTTTTCAAGATTATTTGATGAATTGATTATTTGATGATTTTATTTTTTTAAAAATATAAATATGTTGTAACCACATAAATGTATTTACTCATTTTTGATCAATTTATTGTGTCCTTGCTGAATAAACGTATTCATTTGGCAAAAACAACAACTTTTGAGCGGTAGTGTATAAACAGGCTAAAATATAAAGACTGTAATATTGCCAGACCAGATTTAAAGCACTTTTAAATCGCTTCAGATCAGACCTCCAGAAAGCCCTACAATTAAAATCCACAAATCAAGCAGCTCCAATTTGAACATAAGCATCAGTGAGGCATGTATATTGTGGGTTTGAGCTAAACACCATAAAGCCTAATTGCCTTGTGGCTCTATTCTGTATGCAGAATCTCTCTCAAAGTATGTTTTATGATCACCAATTTGTACTCCATAAAGTGCATTGAGACCAAGCAAAAAAAATAAATAAAATAAAATAAAAAAAAATTCCAGAGCAATTTTCACAAATCAGCCATGAGGCCAAAAGCAATGCTGAACTCTAGATAGGAGTCAATTGTTGAGCTGGTGAACAAGGTTGTAATAGGCTGTTTAGATGCATCTTGATATGAGTAACCATAAATGAAAGGTTTCAGCGTTTTGAGGGGTCAAGTCATCACGCTCCTGGTGAGTCAGAGCATAATGAAACTATTGCTAAAAGGCACATCTGAATGCAATGCTTACGTAACATCCTTTTGGTGGAATAAATAAAAATGTCATTTGAAGTAGTGATATTATTTATAAATATCCTATTTTCCGATTTATTGCTCAGTTTTTACCAAGAAATAAGCATCATGGTGATGAAATATTTGCTTGGTTGTTTCTAAAACTCCCTTGAATTTGTTCTAAAAGTGGCATTATGATTTCTTAAAAGCCTGTCTTCATAAATAAATAAATAAATGCTACCCAGCAGTTGCCTTCAGTTTTGGAGGTCCTTCATCACATTACGACATGTGTGTTAAGTATTGCAGACTATTTCAGGATGGACAACTTGCCTTTTCCCCCAAGACACTTAACTTTGCTGATGCTCTTGAAATGAAAATCCAACATTAATTTCAAGCTCCAGTGCAGTTAACGCTAAGGATATTAGATGAACCTTTTAAGGTCACAAACTTATTTCTGCGTTTCCTCCCCCCCCCGAGAAATCTGAGAAGCACAAGGAGAAAGCATCTGAAGCAGAACATGAAACGTACTGTATATTCTGACCAGATAAATCGCTGCACTGTCAGAAGTGATCACCTTCAATCATCAGACTGGTTCACTAGAGCTCATGTCCACACACACACACGGGCTAAGCGTTGTCTGGGGGCGTGTACATTTGGTGGAAGCGTTCGGCTGGGTTTTTCCATCATTTCTGCATTTACTTTTATTTCGTACAGTCTTAGCCATTACTTATCCGTACAGGCTCAGATTGCAAACCCACTAGAGTGTGACTGGAAATGTGGGTGCTGCAAATGAAACCACAGGCTCTGCAGATCTTAGCTAGTGGAAAGTAGCAGCAGGATTCTGTAAATATTGAGAGAA
Source organism: Paracanthobrama guichenoti (assembly GCA_018749465.1). Lineage (NCBI taxonomy): Eukaryota > Metazoa > Chordata > Actinopteri > Cypriniformes > Gobionidae > Paracanthobrama > Paracanthobrama guichenoti. Next base: position 21,478,930 of record CM031951.1, read on the forward strand.
CGCAACACTGGAAAGCTTGAGTGTGCATGGTTGAGGAATTCTTTTGAAGTCTGGTTTATTGGAAATGAAAACAAAATCACATATATTTGAGCTGTGCGGTTTCCTGAGGATTCATTCCTCTTGTATTAATCCATTCTAGTTTTCAGTTGTGATTTAAAATTACAATGCTTAATACCACCGTAGACGAAAAATGTCACGCACTGATATTAAAAGAAAAGTTCACTGAATATCATGTTTAGGACCTCACCCCAATTAAGTGTATCAGTGAAAGAACGAAATCACGTTTGCCTCATCAAGTATCACGGTCACCATTAAAGCTAATGAATAGCTCACGGTCCAGTTCCATTATGAATTCTGCTGCGATACAGTACAATGCTAAAGCTTACTATTAGCTAGCTGTAATAGTCCTTAATTCACACAAATATGCGGGGACACACACACAGTTTAATTTTTTTTATTGTTTTTGTGTTTTAATGCTTTCTTATGCCCAATAGCAGTGAAAAGAGTAATATAAAATATTACAATTCAAAACGTTTTCTATTAATACATTTTAAAATGTTTTTTAAATTTTAAAATGTTTAAAAAGTCAAAGCTGAATTACTCCAGTCTTCAGTGTCACATGATCCTTCAGAAATCATTCTAACATGCTGATGTGCTGCTCAAGAAAAGTGTTTTTTAGGGAAACATTTGTCAGGATTCTTTGATGGATAGAAAGTTCAAAAGAACAGCATTTATTTTAAATAGCATTTTTTTTTTTGCAACAAATGTAAAAGTCGTTTCTCTTTACTTTTGATCAATTGAATGCATCCTTGCTGAAAAAAAAAGACGGATGGATGGACGGAATTACTACCCACTCAGCAGCAGCAGCAGATGACAAATAATAATAAAAAAAACTACAGAATAAAACAGAAATAATGGCCATGGCTCTCCATTTGATGGTATAGGTTTTTTTTTTTTTTGGTGGGTGCACAGTGTGTTTTCTTTTTCAGTAGTTGTTGACTGTTGCTTGTTAGATTGTGTGAAGAGCCATCTTGGGTAAAAGCAAAGGCAGACAGTCCGACATCAATGGTCTTTTATGCCAGACTATAAGCTATACTTCATAGCTAATATTTTCATATCTGACAGTGTAGACTGGCCATTTTAAGTCAGCAGACCACAGCTACCCTGCCGTCCTCATTTACATGCGAAACTGAAATACTGCACAAACCCAAGCCAGCCCTTGCACTAATGACAGCGGTCTAAAGCCAGGCCTGGAGTCAGATGTGGCAGGGCAAATGTGGTCTGCTGGTTCTTTACTAGACAGCTGTCAGAACAGTCACACTGCAGGACTGTGAGCCACAATTAAGGACACAGTACTTCAAAAGCCAAGATAAATTGCTAAGGCACTAACGGCTCGTTTCCACCGAGCTGCACAGTTCAGTACGGTACGCAATTTTTTCCATTGTCAGAAGTGAATTGTACCCTGATTCCAAACTGTACCGATACCAATTTTTTGGCACCTTTCCGGTGGGGTACCTAACACAGTAGTCCAGTACTAAAGTGTGAAGCCAGACTCACTGCAGAACATTGACTGGTTGACAGAGAATAGTCACTTGTGCATGCTTTTTCGGCTGTATGTTTCCTTGCAGCCTGCAGCCTTGGCTCAAACAAAGCGTGTCTTATGACAACAGCCACATTCCGAGAAGCAAGAACAAGATCTGCTGTATATGTCGTCCATTGTTGTTTACGGCATCATTTTCTTCTTTGCGCGAGAATGACGCAGATCGCTACACCATGCCAATCAGAAGCGTACTGTTGGTGTGGAAACGCAAGCCAGAACAGGGTTTACGGTCCCGTATCGTACTGTACTGTACTGAACTGTACCGCTTGGTGGAAATGAGAATGCTAAGAGTTACAAGACAAAATAAAGTAAAGTACCACCCAGGGTAAGAAACTTGACCGCATTATGTATCAAGGCAATTTGTTAGGCTCCAAAATATTAATTTACCCTCTGATGTAATAAAAAAAAAAAAAAAAAAAAAAAAAAAAAGGTAATCTGAACTTGTGTCTGACTGCACCTTGAGGAAGAGTTTGAAGGAACTATGTGCACTTTTCACACTGCAACTCTCACACACACACACAACGTACAGGTGCTCTGGTCAAAATAACACATCGGCACTCAAGTCACGTACATTCAGCTCTCAAGGGCACACTAGTGTCTGTCTGTCTCTCATGATCTCTTAATGAATAACTGCACAGACATTTCAACAGCTTATTTCCATCACAGTGTCTCCTTTTCACTAAATCTCTGCCTCCCTCCTGCGATCTTCTATCTCGGCTCTGTATGTAATTTGGTGTTTGCTGTGTGCTGTGCTTGCTGTCAGTCACTGGTAAGTGGCTGATGAATATTTACTGAGTCACAGCACTTTGATGAATAGCTGTAGTTGTGATGCCGAGGGAGAGGAGTGATCCCTGTTTCTCAGACACAGCCTCTTGCACCATTTTAATGCTGCAGAGACTCATGGGGCACGGCAATCTGCGGGTAGTGCGGCAAGGACAGGGTTGGTATCATGTTGGAGATTTAAAAAAAAAATAAATACCATGCCACTGACTTAACTAAATTTTTCATTGGAAACACTGCAGCTCAGCTATTTTAAAACCAGAGCAGCTCTTCCAGTTAACAGCAATTAGTTGCATGAGAAAAATAATAATAATTTGAGTCACTGCACCCACGCCTGCAATTTTTAAATACTATTATTATATACATTCACAAATAATATATTCAATCAAATAGGGACATTTATGAGTATGTTTTGATTCAGCTCAGTCAAGCTTCCCCAACACTGGTATGTTATGACTTTTGTTCCACTTTTTCTCCTTCTCAAACTCCATTTTCCATTTCTTTTTCAACTCTTTTTAGTGGTTTGTTTCTAGGTCTCCTTTAACTTGTCAAGGGCTTGCGTGCATTCCTGGTGGACTGCACAGAACCAAATTCGTGCGATTCCCCACCTGCGCTTGGCATCTTCTCATCTATTAAAAGTTAAATCCCAGTAGAACCCTGGCAGAGCGGGAAAAGCAGCAGGAATTGAGCTTGAATCAGTCAGTCAGTTGGGAGGGTTTGCAGCATTTTCTTTCTGTGCCAGCTGGAAACATGCTAACTCAAAAGTAAGCCTTGTAACATTAAACAGAGAACAGTAAATAAAAGTCACTTCAGAACAGTGCTGTGGGCTCCCCTCTGCATGATATGGGTGTGTGCAAAAGCACATATCAAAAACAAAATCATTGGAAGTTTGAACATCTAGTCGTTAATAGGTCTTAACAAAACCCCCTGTAAAATTGGGGTTTCCTGACAGATAAATCTAGATAAACTAGGCGACCACCAAGACCAATTCATACTGCAAGCTTGCCCTAAAAGCATTGGAGAGGACTATGAATCTCCTTGAATTTGCAGACGGCTGTCTTCACAAATGCTCTATGAAAGCAGACATCATGCAAGATGCGTAGACTATACACACACACCACACGCATGATTTATTGCACTATGCCTCGCGTGAACAACATACAGCCCTACATTTTGCGCATACTAATTTATGCAGAGTGAGTTCTGTTCTCAAAGAATTCATCACCTCAAACTCAGAGCTGGCATGAGCTAACTTATTGAATGTGTTTGCTATCTGCAGGAAGTGGTGTATTGGCTGGGGACGCCAAGCGAGAATGCAATTTGCCCGTTTTATACAGCTGTACCAAGTACTGTAGTGAAGATTTCCAGGTATTTCAATAAAAACAGTACAGCACCTACATACATCTAACTTGTGTATATCATATTTAATTGAGGAATATATACACATACACTACAGTTCAAAAGTTTTTGATCCGTAAGATTTTTAATGTTTTTAGAAGTTATGCTCACCAAGGCCACCAAAATGTATTTTATTAAAAATACAACAAAAAAAAAGAAAAGAGTAATATTGTGAAATATTATTAAAATGTAAAATAACTTTTCTATATGAATACATTTTAAAATGTAATTTATTTCTGTAATGTAAAGCTGAATTTTCAGCATCATTTTTGGGTCAGTGAGATTTTTTGGGGAAAGAAATGAATACATTTATTCAGCAAGGTTACAAAAGATTATATTTAAAATAAATTCTGTTCTTTTGAACTTTCTATTCAAAGAATCCTGAAAAAAATGTTTTACACAACGGTTTCCAACATTGATAATCATAAATGTTTCTTGAGCAGCAAATCATCATATTATATGATTTCTGAAAGATCATGTGACACTGAAGACTGGAGTAATGATGCTGATCACAGAAATAAATTCCATTTTAAAATATATTCAAATAGAAATATTTAACATTTCTTTTACATTTTAATAATATTAGTGTTTTTTTTGTTGTTGTATTTAATAAAATAAATGCAGCCTTGGTGAGCATAAGAGACTTCTAAAAACATTAAAAATCGTGACCGATCAAAAACTTTTAACAGTCAGTGTATACATTATAAATATACACATTAAAACTGATTCCGTTTGTATTTTATACATACATATTTATCTCCACAAAATGAACAAATTCCCTCTTCAAGTAGTCACATTTCAGCGATTTAATAAGCCTTCGCTATAAAAGTTACATCAACACTGTTCGCGGAAAAGAGGCCATTTGAACACAGACGGTTGCATTACAGGCTTTAGCAGAAATGTGTCTGAGTGAGACATTTAAGGGAAAAACGCATGACTAACTGTCTAGTACTGTGCATACAGCAGCGTTTAGCACATGCTTGGGATGTATTCGCGCACAACTGGCATACTTTGCACGCAGATGAGAAAAGCCTAAACCCCAGTGTTAAACTGCTTTGTCTCTGCATTGCAGGAGAGAGCGGCGCTTGGCACCTGCCTGAGCCGAGCAGAGCTGCAGTCGCCCCTCTGCAGCCGTATATGAAGTCACCACGGAGAAGACAACATGCCTCAGGGCTCATCCCCACCACTCATTACATCATTACCAGCACAGTGGGTCATATACTGATAGATCTCTAGACAAAACCCATACACACACGCCACGAGCACTAAACTCACACGCTGAGAAGCTTGTGTATACTTCCCCATGTTCTCCACAGTCAAACAGAAAATCACACGCATCATTAAGAAAATATTAACCACCTAGGGAACGCAATTCGTTGGGCAGTACCGAGATGCACATATAATTGGAGATTTCGGCGAGGCTGGTGGCTGCTGGGAATTAAGCAAATGAGGTCATAAATACCAAAAATGAATGGAAGAGTCAAAAGCACCAGCCGACTAAGGCCATATTCTCTCATTCTAATCCCTTGTCTTGACAACTCCCTCAGTTTTCCCTCCTCTCTCTTTCATTATCATCGATTGATCACAATTGTTTTTAGTTTACACAATGTTTTAACTTCTGCATGTGTATGATGTTCAGAAGGTCATTGATATCCTGGAAATATCATTTAATACTAAAGCTGTCATTTCTTGGCCTGTAATAATGTTATAGTGAATACATTTAAGTTATGCTCAGCTCTGAAATATTTCATCTGCGATATTTGCCCTTCGCAAATAGCATCTTAAAAATCAGTAATTGTCATGGCAATTCACTGTACAACTCACTGTTGTTGATAAGTCAAAACACTAATAGCAATATAAATTCCCTCAGTTCAATGGCTTTGTTTACTACATATTAAATGCACCACAATATTTGCTGAGAACAAAAAGATTGTATTTATTTTACTAGCACAAATTACAGAGTGAATGATAACTTGATAACTTTTAAACCATTAAAGACAGACCTACTGTGAGCTACAACACTGTTTGGTTTGTTGTTGAAGACATCAGTCTGCATTAGCTCAGCTATTTTCTTAAATAAATGTAGAATACCACATTACTCATGATTCTGCAAAAAAAAAAAAAATCTACACCAATGAGAGAATCGCAACAAGCTAAATCGCGCCTACTCTCATGAAGCAGTGTAAATGACATCAATCTCCTTATGCTAACAGACTACTTAAATATTTGTAAATAAGCCAATTTGCAATACATGTAAAAAAAAATTATAAATACATGCATGCATGCAAACATGCATACAAAAATAAATCAACATTTAAAATGAATAGGGTTCACATTTCTCCATTTTTATTTTGATTATGTTGTTCAGTGCATCTTGGGACTGTAATTCCTTTCCTAATTAAAGCCATTAAGTACAACTTTGTACCTGTGTCTTTTCCTCTGATTTTCAAATACTTTTTTGCTTTAAATCAAAGGAACAAAGATTGTAATGTTGTGATTCACCTCATAACTGATTCATGACTTATAACTCATAAACAAAGACTTTTTTTAAAGCCTATGGGAAAAACTGTTTTGGAACCAAAGTTGCTGAAAAAGTGGACAGGCATGGTTGCCCTTCACAATGATTTTTGGTGAATTATTATCCCTGAAAAAAAAACACAAAAAGCTGCACAGATCATTACAATGTTTGAAAAAAGCTAAAGCAAATTCAATAATTTGGGGCTACAAGAATCAGAAAAGGTTCTGTAAAATCCTGGAGAAAAGATCAATTTTAGTGACAATAAAACAAGAAAAATTTTTTTTTATTTTTTTTTATTTTTTTTAGATTTGTGATCATATTTTCAAACACAATGACCAGTTATGCAACCCACCTCTAACATTAGAGCATCTAGTTGCCGAAACGCCAGCTAGCGACCAAAATAACTGTAAGTGTGAATATGGCTTAAGCCAGTCAGGGAGAACCGCTGAGCTCTCATTTTATAACACGGCTCCTTGTGGATTGTGCTCTTTTATTCCTGGGAACAGATATGCGGGACAAAAACCACCCAGTTATGGACAATGGTCTGAGCACCAGACTAACGGCAAGTGTCCTCTGCTGATTATCTGCAGGCTGGTGGGTATTGATTAACCAGACCACTGATTAAAGACTAAGTAGTCTGGACGCTCTGCCTCTTATCAGCCAGCATACGCATTCTGACCTCGGCTAGCCCTGCTGTTACTATGGCAACAACACTGGACGTCGGAATGACGGAGAACACAATGACCCGTCTCCAGCTGCGGGTCTGGAGGGCTGTGCCCAGGCTAAAACTGTCTGGATTCTGCCTTCCTGCTCGCTCTCTTCACACATCAGCACAGGATAAGACAACTTCCTGCTCAATGTGTGAAGGGTTCAAACCGAGGTTATGCTTAATGAGTTCCTTCAGCCATATCATGGTGGAAAGAAACGCAAACACAAAGCTTGACCATTTAGGAAAATAAAAATCTCCATGCCTCCATTGTCTGCTAAAAACCTTTACATGGCGTAATCTTCAAAAATGATAACGCTAAAAAAATGCAGAGTTGTTTTTTTACACAAAAATGCTGGATTCAGCCTGTTGGGTTCAAATTATTGGGTTATTTTTATTATTTTACCCAGGTGCTGGTACCGGATGCTTTTGTGTAACTCAGCTACTGGTCAATTTTACTCACAATACACTGGGTCAATGTAACCCAATGGTGAGTCTGTGCAAACCAGTTAAAACTGGATACATTTGTCAACAGATGTTTTGTGTTCTGTTCTGAGAGAAAATTTCCATAGAGGAGTTTTCCTGAATGAATTTAAGGTTTGTATTACATTGTTTATCTCTCAGATTATTACTGTAGAAACAGAAAAACGCTTGCAGTATCACATTATACCTCGTTTATTTACATGTACGTCACAGCTAACGTCTGCTTGGATGCAGAATATACCAGATCTACACGAATGACACGGCACCATATGGAAGTTTCACCTCCCGCCAAACGAACTAGCACGACTAGGGCTGACACAACGTGACACTGTCACCTCATGTAACAAAGCTGCAATGCACATTGTGTGCATGTGCCTGCCTGCCTATCTACCCATCCATCCATCCATCCATCCATCCATCCATCTGCGCAGAAAGTTCACCGGCAAGCGAAATGGGGTCTCGCACTCTCAATGCGCACGACTGCCCACTCTGCGTTGACATAATTTTTGCCGCGCGCACCCATATATTTACATTTGAATTATCTGGGTGTTTGACATTTCTGCCTTTATAAGTGCGGGGATTATAATCAGACGAAGGTTAAATTTAAAAATGTTTAAATGTAATATATTTTTCTCCTGGTCCTTATTGTAAATAGGTCATAAAAAATATCAATAATTATCGATATCGACTGATATGAAACACTTATATCGTGATACAGTTTTCAGCCACATCGTCCAGCCCTACTTATGATAAAAATGACGGTTTATGTAAACTGTGTGTATTTACATTTATGCTTTTGGCAGACGCTTTTATCCAAAGCGACTTACATTGCATTCAAGGTACACATTTTTACATTTTGTCAGTTCTTGCTTTCCCTGGGAATTGAACCCATGACCTTGGCGTTGCTAGCGCCACGCTCTTATTGTTTGAGCTACAGGAAGAGTTTAAATGCTATAAGACATAAAACAGAACTTAGTTTGGTACTTGTGCTGTGTGACAGGCTTATAGTGTGCATGCGCTTCAAGAGTACACACGCAGAAAAGCTTATATGTCAGAACAGCATGTGAATGAGGCATTAAAACGCATGCAAATAATAAACTTTCATGATGACAAAGAACCGCAATGTCACGTGAGTGTAACCGTATCTACCGGGATATATTGTACACCCAACATTACCACTGCATTGCTAAACATGTTATGTGAAACGATGTTGCACATTATGTTGGGACGGCGGTGCCAGAACTGCACCTGACTATGATCTCTCTTCAAAGGCAGATTGTGGAGACATTTTAATAGTTTACGATCTAAAATCCTAATATCGCACACCTCTATTTTAAACTGTATATTTCACAACATTACCATTTTTACTGTATTTTTTATCACATGCATGCAGATTTGAGTGTGAGCACATGTTGACGTGTGGTTATTTTAAAATTATGTTATTGCATGCGTAATGGTAGCAGTTGGGTTATGCAATCTGACCCTGGGGTCTGAGAATATTCCCCGCAAACAGGGTGTTTGTTTGCAGATAAAAATGCATACCATCAGCGATCTGTCCAGACAGTGCCTTCTAGTAGCAGAGACTTTGGCTTTTATGGGTCAAATGTTTTAACACACACACACAAAAAAGTCAATGGATGTCGATCGGAGGATCGATATGGGCGAGTCCCTGTCCCACCGCAACAGTAAGCCACTGGAATGTTCAGAGTCCTTTTGACCAACACATCACATGTCCAGTCAAGAGGTCAAAGCTCTAGTGTGAAATCACAACTGAACAGTATTCTTAAACAAGGTTTAAACACGAAAGGTAATGCATTCTGAGACAGTCAATTTAACATTTCCTGGGGCCTATTGCAATGTCACAAGTATTTCACTTGTGACTAAACCGTCTTTAAAGGGATAGTTCACCCTAAAAATCATATACTCACTCATGTCTTTTGAACCCTGCATTTCTTTATTTTTTCTAATCAATACAATGAAAGTCAATAGGGTTCAATGTGGTGGTTTTGGATCCCACTGAATTTTCACTATGGACAGAAAGTTAAAACATCTTTTGTGTTCAACAGAAAAAAAAAAAAGTTTAGAATGACACAAAGGTGAGTAAATTACAAATTTTTCATTTTTGTGTGAATGCTTTCATTAAGGAAGAACTGTATAATAAAAAAATTAAAAAATTAACGATAAAAAGCACTAGTTCAGATTCACCTCCCAAATATTAAGGATGTTGCATTTCGTGCTTCATGTGTTTGTGTATTGTGTATATTTATTGTCCCTCTGCTTTGTCTGCAGTAATGTTGCAATCTAAATGCTGAATGTTTGCACCTACATTTGAATTTAGTCTGGTTTAAGGTCATGTCCACCAAGCACAGGTTAGGTAAATTAGCGATAAATGAACTTACAGTTACTCAACAAATTGGATAAAAACTATAACCTTTTCTTGCACAAAACTATCATAATCCTCACAAAAGCCTTGCGGATTATGTGTAATAATGGGAACGTCGCTCACAGAACACAGAATGGAGTGCAACAGTAATTGTTTTGACATTTATTGTTGAAGGTGCTGGATGTATTACAAAAGCAGTGCTTTGACAGAGCAGCAGCAGTATTTTAAAGGAGAGGAGTTTAGAAACACAACCTCTTGCAGAGCATTTCAGCTAGCTTTGAAAATTTTTTGTGGTCAATAAAAGCATCAAGACAAGCTGAGTTTTAGTATGCTGCATCATCTAGGTTTCAAAAAAAAAAAAAAAAAAAAAAAAAAAAAAAAAAAAAAAAAAATAACTGCTGCTTAAAATTTTACAGCTAAACTAAGAAAAAAGAAAAAAAAGTCTAGATAAAACTCGCTCCACTAACCAATTATTTAGTTGAACAATCCCCCCCTCGCCCCCCGCCACTCACTTTATGCAGTCAGACTGATAAAATACATCAGCAAACATCATAGATGTTGGGTGGGCATTTTAAATTCAGACAACAGAATGTGACATTATGAAACTGTCAGCAGCATCAGCTCACTCATTAATAATGGCTCTATATATAGTTTAGGCAGCTTTTCTATTGCAGGCTTGCCAAAAAACAAACAATATAAGCTAGCCTTTTTATATGTAAATATTATATTAAGTATATTATGCACTGTATATTATATACATACTATGGGGCTGTTAAATGCTCGATTCTGATTGGTTAACAAATGTTCTAGGGTGTGCAATTATTTTCCAGTAAACACACAGCTAAAAAAGTTCTAGCGCCACATATAGTACAGACAGGGAAACATACGAGCACAGAAACTCGTCAGCGCTGCCCCGCGGCTTTATCAGTAAAACGGTTTAGCAGCTGAAAGGCTACATGGCATTTCTCAGTAACGAGGTAGTAAAGTCGCTGTTCTTGAAACGGTTAAACTTACATCTTTGGTATTAGTAGAGATGCTGCATTTAACATGACACAGCATTTGCATCTGACTCATACTCAGGTAATTCACACACACGTCGAAATCAATCTCTCTCACTTGCTCTAATAACGGCATTGGTCCACCTCATTTGAGTTTCATCTGAGTATGTGAACCAACACCATTAAATTAAGTTAGGATAAAGTAATTTAAAAGATCCCGACTAGGCAGACAGCAACATTGGCTCAACCAATGGCATGAGGCAACTTATATAAACGGTCAGATTGAATCTAGGAGTGTTTGTCTACTCTTGAAGACAGGACTTCAGATCAAGCAAAGCACACCGTGTTCTGCCAAAAAAAAATGGGAGGATGAAGAATGAGTTTTAACAGGGTATCTGAGAGAGAAACTTCTGGAAAAGAAGAGCAAAGTCATCCAGAAGTGTTCCGTCAGTCTCTCTCCAAAATACACCCAAGTACGTTCACACAGAGTGATCAATACATGTAAGGCTGAGGAGTTCATTCCACATGTGAGGTAGAAACCGAGAGAGACTTATTAAATATGAAAGTGAAGTGTGAAAGACACTTCAACACACTGCACTGCAGCATGAGGTGCTCCCCTGTTCTTCCACTCTCTCTCTCTCCTTCTCATATCTTTATTATTCAAAAGCTCCCTCTTATTTTGTTTAAAATACAGCACTGCCTCATGGATCTCAATTGTCTCTCAGAGAAAGAACAAATAAAACCTCATCCAAAATCTTGGCAAGTTTCACAGGAAGACTGAGGTTGAAGTATTTAAAGACGATATTAAATGGCATTGACAAAATGTTATTAATAAATTTAAGATATGTATAGAATATAATATCAAATGTATAGATAATGTATAGAATACTATGAAATAATATGTTGTGTGCCTTATTCTGTGTAAGAAGCCACATCATCTCACAGAAGGATGCTCAACTGTCGTTATGAAGTGAGTTTGGAGTAAAAACATGTTATTAAATGTTCTCTTTTGTTGGACAAAAGGTTCATAAGTGCTTCTCGTGTTTGAAAAGATGTCTGACGCGCAGCTTTTCAAATGCACGTTATAAGCGACTTAAACTCGCAGTGCTTTCAGATGGAGCGGCATTTACTATTGATCACAGAGCCGTGCTTCACAATAAATAAAATCGCAGCCTTTGCGATTTCATAATCACACTAAGCCAAATCGGTTTAAGCGTGATTTATCGTGCAGCTCTATTTTATACTATTGTTTTTCCCAGCTTTTCCCACTCGTTGAATCTTCTTTAGCTCTGGAGCTGAGAGCCAGTGATAAACAACACACCCAAACAAACAGAGAAATGATTAGGGAAGGCGAACTGTGCAAGCACGTCTTACTGTTTAGGGGGCGAGTTATAGACAGCACACAAAAGTGGATATAGATGGAAATGTGCATCTGTCCTTACCACAATGAACCAAATCATCTGACAAGAGCAGTCATTTAAATGTAAATGAGACTCCAACATGCATGTGTGCTCCTTACTTACCGAAGATATTGGTGGAATGTCCTTTCTTGGCAAGGGGTTTGAGCTCGTTGTGGCCCCAGCCATATTGCCTGTAGCTGTCCCACGCATGTTTCATCATCTAGGACACAGAAATTACGAGAAGTTAGCCATACCCATGAACACCATAAAGTGTGGTGGATATCTACATTACAGCACCACAACCTACTGACGCCTGCCTTCATGACATCATCGCAAACCTTTGAAAAATGCCGGCAATGCAAAATGTTGCAACATGAAAGCCAAAATGCTGTTTGGTCCGATAACGAACAACGCGTTTAAACGCGGGATGCAAAAAGGCCTTTGATGTAAAAGATGAAGCGTTGCATCAGAGATGTCCTGTTACCCAGAAGTCCCCGCTGTGACCGTGACCACGTCTGCTGCGCTGTCATTCCCCTTTCAGGTCACTGGCCAGCAGCACCCTGTCAATGCATCTTCACTCTGTGCATGTGTGTTTTTCTTTTTCCTTTTTCCTACTGAGGAAAGATGAATGGACACAGTGTGTGTCTGCGTCTCTAAGCGTGTCTTTGTCTCAGCTGTGGCTCTAGGCATGCTCTCTCCGAGCTCTCGCTCACATCCATTAAACGGCTGGCTGAGATTCAGCTCCGAGCCACTCCACATTTAGACATGTCTTCAAACATTACCACTTGGAGGAATACTTCCTCCAAAAGCAGAACCCTTGTGACAAGGATGATAAGCTGCGTGAAAAGCAAACGAATGAAATTATAGTTCTTCTCCAAAAGCTAGTGAGCTGCATTGCTGTCTACAGCTTACAGTATATTGCCTTCTGAAGCCCAAAGTATATTGTACAGTATTGTACAGTGCTTGCGATGTAAATTTCATCATGAGTATATTATGAGCACCTGTGTGAAGGAAATTAAGAGACACACAACTCTAATTTAAATCAGTGCAAAATACTTTTTTTAAGTCATAACTTTCTGGAGAGGAATAGCATTGACACTGGACTGAAACCTAATAGTGCACATGTGTCGACCGCCTGTGTTCGAGCACGCTACCGAATGAAGTATACTTTGAAACGCTGTGTTCGGCTGAATCAGCTAAGCTTTCAGGTCAAAACTGAAGTATCCCTTGGGCCGTAGCAGAAAACATTTCTTGCACTAAAAAGTCACATCCCAAATAATGTACTACACTTATACATTTACACTATGTACTCTAAGTGTATACATTTCATTAGGGTTAGAAGTTTTTCTTCCACTACACAGAAGCATTTAAAGGGAATGACTTTTCAAATGTGACTGATGTGATGCCACTTCCTTTAGGCAGTTTAGGTTTAGCGTGTATATTTAAAACACAAATATCGGATTCGTTTCAAATGCACAAGAAACTGAATTATTTTAAGCAGCATCTTAAATGCAGCAATCATGCCAGAAGACACTGAGGGTGCTTTCACACTAGCACTTTTGGTGCGCACCCGGGTTCGATTGATGTCAATGTTCAGTTTGTTTGGATGATGTGAACACTCTTCCGAACTCAGGTGCACACCCGCAAACTGTACCCGAATCCACTTAAAAAGGTGGTCTGGGGTTCGGTTCATGAGAACTCTGGTACGGCTCGCTGCTGATGTGAATGCAATCGTACTAAAGTGAACCACTATTAAATGACATGATTTGATAAAAATGTGTTTCACTCATTTTCCTGACGAGCATGACTGACATACTGCAAGCAGAGAGCTGTAGACCTCATTTCTGCTCATCTGCAGTGTTCTTTAGAGCATTTGCAGTACATTTGCAAAAATATAAAAGTGAGGTAAGCAAAGCTATTCATTTCGCCACCTTCTCGCTCGCCGTCGTTACCAAGCAACGGGGTAAAACGCTGCTGCTTTGATGATGCAAACACACACCGGTTCGGACCCAAATAATATAATATGAACACAGTCCAGCGGGGGCAGGGGGAGCAATCGAACTCGGGTTCGGTCCAGGCAATTGAACCAAGTGTGAAAGCACCCTGAAAATACAGTGAGATGGCCAGATCGCAAAGAGACAACAAATCCTGTTCTCGGATGGAACCTCATAAATGACCAATTAGGAACGCGCTATCAATAGAGTGAAACGCATCAGAAAGTAATTGTGACAATTCAATACAAAAGAGTTTGACTTTAGCATGTTGCTATGCTTTTAACTTCCATAATCGAAGTATAAAAATAGCACATACAGGTTTTAGGTTGAATTTGGCCAAAACAAGGACCATTGTTGTTGCCTAATGTTTAAAATGGCCTTAGCATAGGAGAGCATGCCCATGACGCCTTTAAATGCTGTCTAATGTAGGCAGCTTACTAGGGTTTGGAATGGATATTATGAACACAGATGCATTAGACGCCTCTGGAGTTCGTCTGACTGTCAAGTGTTGTTGTAGGCTGCCATCCTGAGCACAAGCCATGATTTTCCTTCACTGTGCTCAGCCTAAAAAGCTAAATCCCAGGAGAGAGCCATGGCAATGAAAAGAAGTCAATAATTTCATTTTGTTCTCTGCTTTCAATCTTTCCATGTCACGCTGTGCGCACAAAAGATTATGAATTACCACAATGCAGTCGTTCCTCTAGTTTTCCAATGAACAGAAGGCTGATGGCTGATTAGACTGATTGTTAAACCCCCTTTAGTGTAGACAAATTAAAGCCCATGATCAGCAAGAAGCCTAAAATTCAAACTGTAAGGAGATGGAGAACTATGAGTCTACAGATCTATCTTTCCCTTTCCCACTTGATCATGCATAACTTCCAACCTCCCTCTCATGTTTTATTCAAGGGCTGTTCCGGGCCGTTCTGCCTGTCAATTAACAGTTGTTTTGACTAAGTGGAGGCCTTGTGAAGCGTTGAGAGCAGAGCCTATCCGACACGAAGAGAACTTAAACTGGCGGTTAAATTAAGCCCAGGCTTTTAACTACCCCATGAAGATATGTCTACAGGGAAGCCAGCGCATGAGAGATTAACAAGGTGAGACAGTCACAAGTGGCCGGGGAGTACATTTCTCCGATTTCTTTGGTGATAATTCTGCGAAAATGAACATTCTGTCATTATTTACCCTTATCTCATTCAAAATGTGTCATTTTTCTGTGAAACAAAAACGGCATTTTTGAATAATCTGCACACCGCTCTTTTCCATTCAACAACTTATAATGCCCACATCTATAAAAAACCTAGAAGCTAAAAGCTAGAAAAACAAAAACAAAAAAACAATCACCACCATAAAAGCAGTCCATATACAAACCCAATTCAAAAAAAGTTGGGACACTGTACAAATTGTGAATAATAAAGGAAAGCAATAATTTACAAATCTCAAACTGATATTTTATTCACAATAGAATACCATGTTATAGCTAACATATCAAATGTTGAAAGTGAGACATTTTGAAATGTCATGCCAAATATTGGCTCATTTTGGATTTCATGAGAGCTACACATTCCAAAAAAGTTGGGACAGGTAGCAATAAGAGGCCGGAAAAGTTAAATGTACATATAAGGTACAACTTATTAGGTCAATTAGCGACATGACTGGATATAAAAAGAGCCTCTCAGAGTGGCAGTGTCTCTCAGAAGTCAAGATGGGCAGAGGATCACCAATTCCCCCAATGCTGCGGCCAAAAATAGTGGAGCAATATCAGAAAGGAGTTTCTCAGAGAAAAATTGCAAAGAGTTTGAAGTTTTCATCATCTACAGTGCATAATATCATCCAAAGATTCAGAGAATCTGGAACAATCTCTGTGCGTAAGGGTCAAGGCCGGAAAACCATACTGGATGCCGTGATCTTCAGGCCCTTAGACGGCACTGCATCACATACAGGAATGCTACTGTAATGGAAATCACAACATGGGCTCAGGAATACTTCCAGAAAACATTGTCGGTGAACACAATCCACCGTGCCATTTGCCGTTGCTGGCTAAAACTCTATAGGTCAAAAAAGAAGCCATATCTAAACATGATCCAGAAGCGCAGGCGTTTTCTCTGGGCCAAGGCTCATTTAAAATGGACTGTGGCAAAGTGGAGAACTGTTCTGTGCTCGGACGAATCAAAATTTGAAGTTCTTTTTGGAAAACTGGGACGCCATGTCATCCGGACTAAAGAGGACAAGGACAACCCAAGTTGTTCTCAGCGCTCAGTTCAGAAGCCTGCATCTCTGATGGTATGGGGTTGCATGAGTGCGTGTGGCATGGGCAGCTTACACATCTGGAAAGGCACCATCAATGCTGAAAGGTATATCCAAGTTCTAGAACAACATATGCTCCCATCCAGATGTCATCTCTTTCAGGGAAGACCTTGCATTTTCCAACATGACAATGCCAGACCACATACTGCATCAATTACAACATCATGACTGCGTAGGAGGAGGATCCGGGTACTGAAATGGCCAGCCTGCAGTCCAGATCTTTCACCCATAGAAAACATTTGGCGCATCATAAAGAGGAAGATGCGACAAAGAAGACCTAAAACAGTTGAGCAACTAGAAGCCTGTATTAGACAAGAATGGGCCAACATTCCTATTCTTAAACTTGAGCAACTTGTCTCCTCAGTCCCCAGACGTTTGCAGACTGTTATAAAAGAAGAGGGGATGCCACACAGTGGGAAACATGGCCTTGTCCCAACTTTTTTGAGATGTGTTGATGCCATGCAATTTAAAATCAACTAATTTTTCCCTTAAAATTATACATTTTCTCAGTTTAAACATTTTATGTCATCGTTGTTGTATTCTGAATAAAATATTGAAATTTGAAACTTCCACATCATTGCATTCTGTTTTTATTCACAATTTGTGCAGTGTCCCAACTTTTTTGGAATCGTGTTTGTAACTCAAGTGCTATACTGCAAAGTCTTCTGAAGCTATTTGATAGTTTTGTCTAAGAAACATACAAAATTTAAACCAATATTTAGAATCAGATCAATCCGTTCAAAGAAAAGCACTTCAGAAGACTTGGAGCATACAACATGAATCATGGACCAATTTTATGGTGATATTTTGTCGTCTGTCATTTTTGGTTGCAGATGTGGCTGCGAACTTGGAAAACAGTTCTTTAAGAAAATTTTTTAAAAAGTCTCCTTTTGTGTTCCACTGAAGAAGAAAACAAGGTTTTTGAATGAGTACTGTAACACAAGGTTTTTGTTAACTATTACTTTATGTTTTTAAGATTCAAAAAAGTCATCTTGCTTTTTCACATATGAAAAAGCGGCTAAGCAGGAAACATTTATTACAATATACAATTTTTGTCTTGTGTAGTTCGAAGGAGCAGAGGTGGTGACGGTGGATTAGTTTAAATACTTGAGATCAGTTGTCCAAAGTAAGAGTGTTTGGTAAAGAAGTGGAGGAGAAATAGTGTCTGGAGTGATTTGTGATAGAAGGGTACTAGCCAGAGTGAAAGGGAACGTTTACAAGATGGTAGTAAGGCCAGCTATGTTTTATGGCTTGGAGGTGGTGGTGGAAAATGAAGATGCTGCGATTTTCGTTGGGAGTGACGAGGATTGACAGGATTAGAAATGAGCATATTAGAGGGACAGCACAGGTAGGACAGCTTGGAGACAAAGTGAGCCAGGCAAGACTGAGATGGTTTGGGCATGTGCAGATGAGGGATGCGGGGAGAAGAGTGTTCAGGATGGAGCCGCAGGGTAGGAGGAGAAGAGGAAGACCAAAGAGGAGGTTAATGGATGTGGTGATGGAGGACATGCGGTTGGATGGTGTAAAAGAGGAAGATGCAGAGCAAAATGGAGACGGATGATGCGCTGTGGTGACCCCTAATCGGGAGACCCTAGAAGTAGACTATTTTTTGTTGCTTCAATCTCAAAGGAAATAACACAAATACACTACAGGGACAAGAGAATATGAGAGAGAAACAAATAAGTAGTGTAATATAAAATGACATCAGTTATTAAAATTTTTAGAAAGGCATCATGACCTTTCATTCACTACGCCACAGTATTCCTCCATGGATTGTGTTTGTCTCACATGCAGCGCTGAAAGACTGTAGTTCATCAGGTTTCTGAAAAATGAGGTTCCTGTAAATGAAGGCTGCGCCTTATCACTGCATTTGAAAGTGCGTTTAGTCTTAATTAAAGTCCTAAATGAGCACCCATTTCAGCAGTCTGCACGCAATGATTAAGCATTCGCACTCGTGCAGACTGCCTGTGCTGTGGTCAACACTAAGAAAACAGGATTCTAAACATAATTGACAAAAGACAATTAGTCAAACCACACTTTCACTCTATGGGCCTTTCACATTGCAATTTCCTGATGTTTTGTTCTAAAAGATATCTGTATTCATTAAGAGGTTCTGTAGTTTACTCTGCAAATTCAGTATTCTGTGCATCCACACAAAGCGACTAATTGATTTACTGGATCGGTCCCTATGGATCGGCAGTCGTGTTCATATCAATTCCAGGGCAGACAGATACGATCATCTCCACACTCCCATCAATCGAACACAGCACATTGTAGAGAGAACAAAGAGAGTGATAGATGAGCCTTGTCGGCGCTTTCTGCTCAACTGCTTGAGTGATGGGGCCGGCCTATTGTGCATTTCAATTACCATCCGGCTACCAGCACACTTGTTTGAACAGTGATCAGTGCTCATATCAGCTCTGCAGGTGGATTGGTTATGCCCGTCAGGCCCTGCCTTCAGACTCCATGAAAGTCAGAGTGTAAGACAAATTAGATTGTATGTTCTCAAAAACTGTAATTGGTTACTATGCATCACCCTCTTTCCCGAGGGCACAGTCACCTTTCTTGAAGCCGTTCGTTGCTTTCAAGCGCTCTAATATGATTTTTCTTCTCATTATCATTGGCCTTTTATTTTGGAGTGCATGATTGCCAGGGAGAAACAAAAGCACTTGGGCATGCTGATGTTTTTTCCACTGCACGCTGGGATTGAAGCGTGAGAGGGAGATCCTTTTAGAGCACATCACACTTTCTGGAAAGATTCCTAGAGCAAAGACAATGCCAATGTTGGAGCAAAGGGAGGAGGGAGAGAGAGAGAGAGAGAGAGAGAGAGAGAGAGAGAGAGAGAGAGAGAGAGAGAGAGAGAGAGAGAGAGAGAGAGAGAGAGAGAGAGAGAGAGAGAGAGAGAGAGAGAGAGAGAGAGAGAGAGAGAGAGAGAGAGAGAGAGAGAGAGAGAGAGAGAGAGAGAGAGAGAGAGAGAGAGAGAGAGAGAGAGAGAGAGAAGAAGACTACAATGGTCTTCCAAAGAAAGTCAGAAAAATGAGAAAACAATGGGAACAAAAGGAAGAAAAAAGGAAACAAGAGACAAAGGCAGACAAACATACAGTAGAAAGAGGTGAGTGGGAGAATCAGTTGTTTCAGCATGGATGAGCTTACTCTTAGGCCACTAATCACACTAGTGCTTTTAGTGCAGTCTACAAATGTGCAAACTACATTTTTACAAAATTGACTCCTTAGTGAACTGCCTGAATGTTTAGTTGACTGATCTGTCTTAAAGGGATAGTTCACACAAAAATAACATTGTCATCATTTATTCATCCTCATGTTGTTCCAAACCTGTTTGAAACATTGGACCCCATTGACTTTGACTGATTGTTCCAATCTTCTTTTGTGTTCCATAGAAGAAAGAAAGTCATATATCACGGTTAGAACAAAATCTACAAGGTGGGCACAGAAACTTACATGCTTTGAGATCACATATGGGATGCATAAAAACTGCTCCAAGACCGGTTTCACAATATACCGGTATTGCGCATTAAAAAAAAAAATATCATTTTTAATTATTGATATTTTAATACTACACATACAATATTATCATAAATAATCCTGTGTCATCTGGTTGACACTCCAACATAAAAGTTAGAGGTACTGCACTATACTGATGGATGACACTAGTCATAAAACGCAGTGTAGCTACTACTGTTAGAAAAAAAAACCTTCAGAGGAGATGACAGACGAAGGCGAGACACTACTCTCACTCAAAGTTCGCTCACCAATGTGGGAGTGTTTTGGATTCCATAAAGACGGAGTGTTAGACACCCTAGTCTGCAGGAAGTAGTTCTTTTTTATGCTTTTGTACAAGTTATGGTTACAAACTCTCTCTCTGCCTCCCTACACTCGTAATTTGAGCGCGATTCATTTCACAAAATAAATGTAAAAATACAAACCCCGATTCCAAAAAAGTTGGGACACTGTACAAATTGTGAATAAAAAAGGAATGCAATAATTTACAAATTTCAAACTTTTTTATTCACAATTGAATATAGATAACATATCAAATGTTGAAAGTGAGACATTTTGAAATGTCATGCCAAATATTGGCTCATTTTGGATTTCATGAGAGCTACACATTCCAAAAAAGTTGGGACAGGTAGCAATAAGAGGCCGGGAAAGTTAAATGTGCATATAATGAACAGCTGGAGGACGTCTGGGGACTGAGGAGACAAGTTGCTCAAGTTTAGGAATAGGAATGTTGTTCCATTCTTGTCTAATACAGGCTTCTAGTTGCTCAACTGTCTTAGGTCTTCTTTGTCGCATCTTCCTCTTTATGATGCGCCAAATGTTTTCTATGGGTGAAAGATCTGGACTGCAGGCTGGCCATTTCAGTACCCGGATCCTTCTACGCAGCCATGATGTTGTAATCGATGCAGTATGTGGTCTGGCATTGTCATGTTGGAAAATGCAAGGTCTTCCCTGAAGAGAGACGACGCCTGGATGGGAGCATATGTTGTTCTAGAACTTGGATATACCTTTCAGCATTGATGGTGCCTTTCCAGATGTGTAAGCTGGCCATGCCACACGCACTCATGCAACCCCATACCATCAGAGATGCAGGCTTCTGAACTGAGCGCTGATAACAACTTGGGTTGTCCTTGTCCTCTTTAGTCCGGATGACATGGCGTCCCAGTTTTCCAAAAAGAACTTCAAATTTTGATTCGTCTGACCACAGAACAGTTCTCCACTTTGCCACAGTCCATTTTAAATGAGCCTTGGCCCAGAGAAAGCGCCTGCGCTTCTGGATTATGCTTAGATATGGCTTCTTTTTTGACCTATAGAGTTTTAGCCGGCAACGGCGAATGGCACGGTGGATTGTGTTCACCGACAATGTTTTCTGGAAGTATTCCTGAGCCCATGTTGTGATTTCTATTACAGTAGCATTCCTGTATGTGATGCAGTGCCGTCTAAGGGCCCGACGATCACAGGCATCCAGTATGGTTTTCCGGCCTTGACCCTTACGCACAGAGATTGTTCCAGATTCTCTGAATCTTTGGATGATATTATGCACTGTAGATGATGATAACTTCAAACTCTTTGCAGTTTTTCTCTGAGAAACTTCTTTCTGATATTGCTCCACTATTTTTGGCCGCAGCATTGGGGGAATTGGTGATCCTCTGCCCATCTTGACTTCTGAGAGACACTGCCACTCTGAGAGGCTCTTTTTATACCCAGTCATGTTGCCAATTAACCTAATAAGTTGCAAATTGGTCCTTCAGCTGTTCCTTATATGTACATTTAACTTTTCTGGCCTCTTATTGCTACCTATCCCAACTTTTTTGGAATGTGTAGCTCTCATGAAATCCAAAATGATCCAATATTTGGCATGACATTTCAAAATGTCTCACTTTCAACTATTGTGAATAAAATATAAGTTTATGAGATTTGTAAATTATTGCATTCCTTTTTCATTCACAATTTGTACAGTGTCCCAACTTTTTGGAATCAGGTTTGTAAATTTGACTAATAGCATTTTTTTTTTACATTTCTATAGATATTATAATATCATTATCTTAAATTCTTTTGGCCATAATAAATTGTGTAGTGAAATATGGGTATGGCGTCAGGTATGGAAAGAGGCTTTAGGGTTTTAAGGATGTTTTCATGGACAAAAAGTTTAGAACAACGGTTCACTACTCTGTGAATTGTTCCTAATGAAAAACCTAATAATAATTGCTGAGGGCAGTGAAATTTCACCTGGTCAGTTAATTACTGCAGGCTTGAAAATACAGCATTCAGAACCAGTACACACACACACACACACACACACACACACACACACACACACACACACACACACACACGAAAATGCCCTCCACAGTTTCCTCTAGGGGGAGCTGCATTAATTAGCATAAACCCCCACCAGGCACATGCAATTCATTCATAGATCACTCTTTGCTCTACAGCAAACCAACAGAGACGAGCAACGCTGTAAAATTCTGCAGCGAGGTCAAAGAAGAACCGCCGCTCTGAAAGTATCCGGCAGCAGAGCTGCAATTACAAGTTGCCCCTGGCGATGGCCTGAGTCTCTGTGATTGATTTAGACTCCTCCCATTTTGCCACAGAGCTTCAGATTGAAGTTACGGTGCTATCACCGGTCTACCCGTACAGACAGAATCCTATCTGACAGTCTCTCACTGGAGTAAATGTGACGACACAATAGAAGCCAGACAAGGTGATAAATTGACTTTAAGAGCATTCTAACACTGAAAGACTCAAGACAGTTCTTTTGTTTTGGAGACAGCCTTTAAACATCACACCCAGACATTACTGCACTACCTTATGACATGTCAAATATAACCCATCATTCAACTAATTCAGATATATCGGCCCTTCAATTGCTGTTCAAGGTCATCTTGCCAGAAAGAGCCTCTCTCTCCACTATGATTTGTAGTTTAAGAAGAGTTGGATCTAAGCCACAGGTGTTATGTGAATAAAATACATTGATGTTCTGAAGTCAGGTGATTTCTCATGCAATCTGGCCTCTGGTGTTGTGTTAAACAGATGATGGGGTTCTGCCTTCAGTGAGAATGTGTATCGAGAGACTTTCTGCAGTACAGTTCAAATAGGTACACAAATAGGGACACGTATAGGCTACTGTTTAACTAACAGAAAATGTTCATCATATCAACATTATTAACAAGTATTTAAGTTTTTTTTTTGTAACTAGCGAAAAAAACTAAAATATGGATTGTTTGATTAACATTATTAACATTAACAACAGAAGGTATACAAGGCTGCTTTCACTTTAAGACCTAATGCACGGATCCGCTATATTGACTCATTCAATATTTTCGTAACAGTTTTTGTTCACTTAAGACATAATCGACTGTGTTTATGTGGATACTCTTCAAGGTGTCATTGACAATTTTGTGTGCACTCACATGCTGTCAGAGCGGCAGCTTTCTGTGCGTGCACAGAAACGATCTATCACAGCGTGTGCGAGTACTGAATTAAGTTACTTTAACAGTGTTTTGAGCTTGAATAGTTTAAAATCACTTGAATGTTTAAATTGCAGTTTAAATAAAAAATTTTTTTTTTTAAATTACAAACTTTCTTTAAGTGATCTTTCAGATAGGCGATTATAGTTTTCTAAAAACAGCCTAGAACCACCCCGGTCTCTGGCACAATTTCTAGCTGCTTCAAGTGTCAAATACGAATACAAACCGGTGCAAAGTATCCTTCATACCAGACACCAACTACTCTATAAACAAGACAATGCTATTTCCATGCTAACTAAGAACCTAAATACAGTAAAAACAATATTGTAAACAATATTATGATTTACAAAACCCATCAACAAGACCAGCTCTTAGTCATATTTCATCTAAAAAGTCTGTTTCAGAACCACTAGGGGGTATTTGCACTGTCAATTTATTTAATAAAAATTGAAAACCATTCGCGTCACCAAATTTGCATTACCAATTGATGCAAAAAAATAGTGAAAACAGTCATATTGTGAAATATGATTAATATTTAAAATAACTTTTCTATTTGAATACATTTTAAATGTGATGGCAAAGCTAAGTTTTCAGCATCATTACTCCAGTCTTCAGTGTCACATGATCCTTCAGAATTCATTGTAATATGATGATTTGCTGCTCAAGAAACATTTATTTTTATCATCAATGTTGAAAACTGTTGTGCTACTTAATATAATACAACAATTTGTGCATTTTGCAGGAATTTTTGATGAACAGAAAGTTCCAAAGAACAGCATTCATTTGAAACAGAAGTTTTCTGTAACAAGGCAAAAGTCCTTTTACTGCCAGTTTGATCAGTTTAATGCATGCATCTCTGCTGAATAAAAGCCTTCCTTTTGCATCCTTCATTTGGCTTATCTTGAAGGATGCATCCTTTGTGTAACCATGTCTTTCAATCACCCAAAATCCTTTGCACGCATTTCAATTCACAAAAAAAAAAAAGAATTGGTGGAAAATGAGTTAGCACTGAAGTCATCCAATTTCATTATGTAAAGAGAGACGACGACAAAAAAAAAAAAAAAAAAAAAAAAAAAAAAAAAAAAGCCTTTGTGGCACTGTGTTGTGTTTTGTTATAAATTAATCACATAATGCTAAACTGTCCATGATGTAAATCACCGGGAGACCACAGACAGCTGTCATTCACTATTGCATTAATTGAAAGTCAGACATTAAGAAAAGATTTAATACAAAGTTTCTTTTCTTTATTTTTAATAGCATTTTCAGAAATCTACATGATGCAGCCATGCAGACTTACTACTAGACCGTTTTATTCTTAATGCTGAGAAGGTTTCTTGAGAAATTTCTAGGCAGGTGTGTTCCAGCTAAACAAGGTCCTCCTGGAGCAGGATTGGACACCCCTTATGGGGTTATACTGTACAGTACCGTGCCGTATTTTATTGCATTGTCTCATTTCATCATATTGCATCATATACTTTTACTACAATACAATATGATAAAATTAGTGAAAAAAAGCATACAATATGACAATACAATAGGACACAGTATGATAATACAACAATATGATGAAAAATTATCAGTCAAGTTTTATCCTGTTGTACTGCATTTGTTGATTTCACTTACTGTACACTTTTCAAATACAGGCCTAATTAATTCCCTCAGTGAGTGACCTTGACTGCTGCGTACAGTCTCACCTTCTCCCCATCTCATCTTCGGGGCATATGCACAGCCATGAACTTGCTCTCTGACACTCTTCAAGTCTCAGCACCCTGCAGGGGGTAAATGCTCACACTGCCAACAATACTAACAATAACAGAGCAGCACAGACCTCCAGATTCTCTCAACAACAAGCCACAAACACAACACGCGTCAGATAATTGGTCTGGCGACTAATAGACAAGATTTGAAATATTACAAGGTGCAGCTCATGTGGGCATCCATCCATCCATCCATCCATCCGATTTCTCTCATATAGGATGCATTTGGTTAAGAATAAACCAAGTGATCATCTTCAGCTTCAACACATGCAGCTCAAACAGCAATGCACGACTAATAATTACTATGATTGGGACTGTCATATTACATAACTTTATAAAGAGAACTAAATTGTAACAAAACTTTGTGAATTCTTTGGGTTTAGTTGCGTGTCATTGCGTTGCTCCAGGAAGAGCACATCCAAAACAAGAGTTACACATAACTAAAGTTCAAAATCACTTGTGCATTCGTGTCATTTTGCGCAGATATACATTAGCAATATGTTTATTTTGTATATATCTGATTAAAGGGTTAGTTCACCCAAAAATTAGCCCATGATTTACTCACCCTCAAGTCATGGTGTATATGACATTCTTCTTTCAGACGAATAAATTTGGAGTTATATTTAAAAAGTCCTGGCTAATCCAAGCATTATAAAATGGCAGTGAATTGTCTCATTATGAAGTCCATAAAAGCGCATCTTTCCATTATATAACTGCTCCACACGGCTCTGGGGGGTTAATAAATGCCTCTGAAGTTAAGTGGCACGTGTTTGCGTAAGAAAAATATCCAACTTTATAGACTAAAATAACTAACTTCCGGTGGAAAACCGTACGTAATTCGACTTAAGGCAAAAAAGTAACCCTTGACGCGATGTATAGAAGCATCGCAAGCTTTGGGTCAAGGGTTCAACTTTCGCCATAAATCGATGCATGCGGCAATCCTCGAAAGTTGAGGTTATCCACTTACTTACTCTTAAACATATCCAGGTATGTCACATAACCTGCTTTCTGGAATCCAATCAAAATTGATCCTTTACAGGGAAATCTGTATAGTCATCCGTAAAGTTTTCATCACACTGCGTCAAAGAGTAAGCATGTCAGCGACTCACTGCTTGCTTCAAGCCCTGCGGACCACCATCAGAACAAGCTAAAGCAATCAGCAAAAACACACACACACACACAGAGTTCATAATCCCTGTTATGGCGGAGATCTGTGGAGAAAGGAACTGAGGAGCTTGTGCAGAGGGCCCCTTAGACAAATCAATATGACTGTAAGCTTATCACTGAGTTAATGTATTGGGAGTATTAAAGTAATTACAGTCAGAGAATTGTCAAAATGAGACTTCTGCAAGTGTGTGGAGAAGGGTTTATGAAAAGATTATAAAAATCACTGCTCTGGGATGATAAATCCATTTAAAATCCAGAAGATTGAACAAAACAGACACTCTGTAAAAACTCAAATATATCCAAAAGGCCCTTTTTGGACGGTAATTGTTTCTCATGTGGATGTCTGTATAAATACATTTGCATGGCACCTCAGTGATAAAACTCATTTATTCAGATGGCCATTTATTCACATTGGAGGAGCAAGTTTTGTGATTCTACGAATCCAGGAACGTGCTGCTCACGTGGTCAGTCGCATGGTTTTCTGTAAATAAAATGTTATATGCTTGCCTTGGAATAAGAAGAATAAATTCATATTTACTTTAATAATAGGAAAATGTGTTTTCTCTTTGTCCTTTTTGTTCTTAACAGCTCCCACTCGCTGAGGTAGAAGGGTGATGAAATATTGTTCTTTTAAATACTTTCCTGCATTTCAGTAATGTGTACATCTTGTGTACAAAATAAATTACAGTGAAGTGCAAGAGTTATCGTATGGTGTGCCACAGTGGTCAAAAAGGATTTAAACAGTGAATTTTGAAATGATCTCTTCTTGTAAACTCAGTGATGTGGATTCGGAGTCGGACGGCAATTAAATTACCACACGACCTTGGTGTTCGTCAAAAAACAGTTTTTCATTTGGGAGAAAAAAAAAATTGCTATCCGAGTCCAGAATGTCATCCAGAATGTCACTGACTAGCCCCTGTAAATGTTGAAAATACCTTACGTCCCCATGAGAAACAATTACCGTCTACCGCTAAAGAGAACAAGTAAAACACAGAAAGAGCCAGAATAAAGGAACCGGTTTCACGGAAGTAAAAGCAGCACATATTTACAGGTATTCACACAGCCTGTGTATGCAGAGGCATACATGTGAGTAGAATTTCAGTCTAATTTTGTTACACATAGCTTGTTGATCTCATCCTTCCTTTTATCAGTCATCAGATATAGATTTTTTTGAAGGTCAATGCCAATATCTTAAAAAGCAGGGTGGTGGATGGCTAATATAAAGCTGTTTTATATATGATATCACACTATTTAATTTAACCTACAGCTTTCCTGTAGCTCAAACAATAAGAGTGTGGCGCTAGCAAAGCCAAGGCCATGGGTTCGATTCCCAGGGAAAGCAAGAACTGACAAAATGTAAAAATGTGTACCTTGAATGCAATGTAAGTCGCTTTGGATAAATTCTGCCAAATGCATAAAATGTAAATGTAATCCTTAAACAGGCAAGAGTGGAAAACTGTCACTTTTTATATCATCTGGACTTAAGTAAAACATATCTAAAGGAATTTGAAATATTTTATATAGTTTGGATTGTCTCTCCCAGGATACGTTGCCCTATTAGGGTATAAAAAAAAAAAAAAAAAATAGAAAAAGATTATCCACAGTACTGACAATGAGTGGTGTCTCAAGTGGTGTCACATTCTGGGGTGACTGGGGTTTCATTTTTTCATAATATGCATTACGCATCACCACAGTGTTCAATGATTTTCAAACGACTCGACGGACGAATCAGTCTCTCCAAATCCCTCCTTTCCACAAGCCTGCTCTGCTCTGATTGGTCAGATGGCCCAATCTGTTGTGATTGGTCTACCGTTTACAGCGCATATTTCGGAAACAAATGGCCATTACCATAACTGATCTTCAGCTCCGTCAGGAAGCTTCCTAAAGCACAGCGACTGTACAAACTGTAAAGACAGTAACGATGATGAACACTAAAGAACTAGTTATTCAACCCAAACCTTGAGCAGGACATTTCTCAGTGATGCTACTCAGTTTGAGGTACATTATGAGATGTTTCAATATTCCTCACCATCAGCATTAACTGTGTCTGTGTGTGTATGTGTGTGTATATTGTGGTGCAAATGTGGGAACTGCATCAATAATAGTGTATACATTAGCCCAGCTGAAAACAAATCTTGCTCCATCCTTTATCTTTACTCAAAGTAGTAAGAATGACAGACAATCTGCATTAATGGACAGTTTTAGGTAAATACTGCAGCCCACAGCTGATTTACAGTAGTATTTCAGTAAGACAGTAATAACGTGAGTTAGCCGGTTAGCCAGATACTTGCACAAAAAACACATTGTAGAGCACAGCATCTTCTCGACATGATGCCATCCAGTATCTGCTGCAGTGTTCAAGGGTTTCCTGGTCTCTGCGTGGCATGCGCGTGCAATAAATGGGCAGGAAATATGCTAATGTTTCGTCGTGACGTCACAACGAAACGGCTTGCGAAAAATTATTCGTTCAGTTGACTCAGTGTATACGCTGCACTTACAGATTTAAAACTTTGCAGGATGTTTTCATTCACTTAGAAATGTTACATGAAAGGTAATTTTCAAAAATCCATAATATGGGCTCTTTAACAGTTATCTAATAAAACATTAGACATTTTTTTAAAACTAACAAAAGACAGAAAGATTGGGAGTTCTTGTGACTGCAACAAAAGTTTCACTTATGACACTTATCGGTGATGCCAATAATATAATATAATATAATATAATATAATATAATATAATAGCTGATATTTCAACATACAAGTAGACCACTACTTCAGTTCCTAGTAAACATTCTGATTTAACCAACGAACACTTTTGCAATATATAAGCCTTTTATGAAGCTTTTATACTATTGGGCTTCAGGTGCACAAACATTACTTTCTATTCTGTAAATGTGACTGAATCCAGATTATTTACGTGGTATTTAGGTGCCATTCTAAGGTAGACTAATGAATATACATTTAGATCTAATTCGATTTCATCATGATGATTAAGTATGTAATAATTCTTAAATCACACTATTGATAACTATTTTACAATTAAAAACACATTAAAGTGTAATAACCCAACAACTGCTTTCCTGTATAGAGAGACCGCTGCGTTATGCTGCAGAAAAGTGTGATAGCAGAATGGGAGACTGTTTTTGCCCCCCTTTTTTTTTTTGCTTAGTGTGAAACAGATCTGAGATTCAAGCTACAAAATCAGGATCTATCATATAAATCCCTTTAACACGCACACGCACACACACACACTGACAGACACTATTAACAATGTAAACAGATAACTTCTCTTCCTTCTTTCCTTCTTATCTTTCTCCTCTGAGCTATGGAAACATAGCAGCTAATCCACACAAGAAAGATGAATTCAGCGTGTTCGCTTAATCAGACAAAGCAAGAGAGGTGTGCTACTGTAGCAAAGGAGAGAGCAAGGCATTGTGGGAGCTTCTTTTCCTGTCAGCTCCGGTCCCTTCATCAGGCTAATCAAAGCTAGCACTGCGCTAATTCAAAAGCAGTGAAACGCTGAAAGACAACAGCTAAGACTGCAGTTTGTGCATATATGAATCTGGTTACACTGTAACCATTTTGTGTGCACTGTACACTCGCCTAAAGGATTAAGGATTACATACATACATACACTCACCTAAAGGATTATTAGGAACACCTGTTCAATTTCTCATTAATGCAATTATCTAATCAACCAATCACATGGCAGTTGCTTCAATGCATTTAGGGGTGTGGTCCTGGTCAAGACAATCTCCTGAACTCCAAACTGAATATCAGAATGGGAAAGAAAGGTCATTTAAGCCATTTTGAGCGTGGCATGGTTGTTGGTGCCAGACGGGCCGGTCTGAGTATTTCACAATCTGCTCAGTTACTGGGATTTTCACGTACAATCATTTCTAGGGTTTACAAAGAATGGTGTGAAAAGGGAAAAACATCCAGTATGCGGTAGTCCTGTGAGCGAAAATGCCTTGTTGATGCTAGAGGTCAGAGGAGAATGGGCCGACTGATTCAAGCTGATAGAAGAGCAACTTTGACTGAAATAACCACTCGTTACAACCGAGGTATGCAGCAAAGCATTTGTGAAGCCACAACACGCACAACCTTGAGGCGGATGGGCTACAACAGCAGAAGACCCCACCGGGTACCACTCATCTCCACTACAAATAGGAAAAAGAGGCTACAATTTGCACAAGCTCACCAAAATTGGACAGTTGAAGACTGGAAAAATGTTGCCTGATGAGTCTCGATTTCTGTTGAGACATTCAGATGGTAGAGTCAGAATTTGGCGTAAACAGAATGAGAACATGGATCCATCATGCCTTGTTACCACTGTGCAGGCTGGTGGTGGTGGTGTAATGGTGTGGGGGATGTTTTCTTGGCACACTTTAGGCCCCTTAGTGCCAATTGGGCATCGTTTAAATGCCACGGCCTACCTGAGCATTGTTTCTGACCATGTCCATCCCTTTATGACCACCATGTACCCATTCTCTGATGGCTACTTCCAGCAGGATAATGCACCATGTCACAAAGCTCGAATCATTTCAAATTGGTTTCTTGAACATGACAATGAGTTCACTGTATTAAAATGGCCCCCACAGTCACCAGATCTCAACCCAATAGAGCATCTTTGGGATGTGGTGGAATGGGAGCTTCGTCCCCTGGATGTGCATCCCACAAATCTCCATCAACTGCAAGATGCTATCCTATCAATATGGGCCAACATTTCTAAAGAATGCTTTCAGCACCTTGTTGAATTAATGCTATGTAGAATTAAGGCAGTTCTGAAGGCGAAAGGGGGTCAAACACAGTATTAGTATGGTGTTCCTAATAATCCTTTAGGTGAGTGTATGTGTGAGGAAAAGCTAGCATGTTAACAATATGTACAAATGAGGTCAATGTAGTGCTTTAATTTGTGTGTGAGGTAAACCAAGTGTTGTAGTGTCTTGTATGAAGTAAATACAGTGTTTAAACATAGTGAGGTAAATCCAGCACATTTAAACTGTGCATTCAGTGAGGCAAGAATGTTAGCATTTAGTATACTATACAAGTAGTAGTAGTAGCAGCAGCATTTCAGTTTTATACTGTAATAAGTAAATCTGGTGTATTTGCATTTGAGTGTGTAGTAAATCTAGTGTTAGCGTTTTGTGTGACACCACATCCTAACCAAACACAAAGCAATACGATTCCAGTGACAAGCACTTTGCCTATCCACACTAGACACCGCTACATGATGCACCAAATTGCAAATTCACAAATTACAGCCAATAAGAAGGGACCGTGGGCGGGCTCTCTCCGCAAGCACACTCACTCGTAACAAAATGGATGTGCAAATAAATCAAATTCATAAAAATGAAATTCAAAACACTCCATGACTGATACAATCGTTGTCATCTAATACACTTGTTGACACACAGAGTTCACGTTTCTGTTTATTTGCAATATCTGAGATAAATTATGCATGATTCCTTTTATTATGGCTTTTAAAATCAGTATAAAGTCAATTATTACTACGCAAAGTAATATTCTGAACGCAGTTAAATTTTAATATTGTACAAAGCACAAGTATCTGAGATAATCACTGATCTTTCACCAGTGACGTTGCAGAAACAAAACATTTCAAACATGGAATTTGTTGTTTGGTCGCCATGTATCGCCACAGTGACTGGTCCGGACAAAAAACCTTTTATCGTGTCTGGTTAGGACATGGTCACAGATAAATCTAGTGGGTTAGCATTCTGTATGCAAGAAAGTAAAACTAATGAATTAGCATTATATGTGTGGTAAATCTAACATGTTAGCATTTTGTATATATAGTTTTGAATATGAGAGGGGAATTTATGAATTTGTATGATCACGGTAAGGTTTGAGCACGGTCCTAGAATCACACTAAAACACACACACACCCATGAACTGAGCTGTGATTAAAACATTACAGCTCTTTAGTCATCCAACACAAACACAGCTTCTAGCGTTTAAAAAAAGCAATGAGAACAGTGTCGAAATAAATGTTCATCAGTACATTTTGGTTCAGTTTTCATCATATTTCTCTGATAGAAACGTTAGAGTTAATTTTTCGGGAGAAGTGCCATCAGCAGCCAATCTGTAACTTTAAAAAAAGTAGAGAAACTGGCCAATAACGCAAAATGAAGGCAATTGAAAAAGTGGGTTTAGAAAGCTGGATGCTTATTGAGGTAACAAAGTGCATTTAAATGAAGGCAGACCACACACACACACACACACACACACACACACACACACACACACACACACACACACACACACACACACACACACACACACACACACACACACACACACACACACAGATCCAGAGAGTAAAAAGAGGGTTAAGGCCCCAAAGTGAGCAGCAGATGGTCCCACTGTGAGCAGTCCACTGAGAGATGTTAGGATGCTGGATTTCATAGAAGAAAAAAATAAAAGGGATTGTTGTTTGACATCTTTTGATGAATGGCAGATAACCTCCATAGCACATACAGTAAAGACTCCACATTCCAAATCTAAAACACATTAACAAACAGATGGCAGCGCCCTGCATTCCTTCATCCACATCACTCTGCAGACCTCTCATTATGGCTAATTATGGACTTTTCACAACTCATCTTGTTTCTTGTTCCATGCATCACAATGTTCAAACATTACCCTGTGTTAGTAACTAATCACAGGTAGTCATGTTTGTATTGCTATACCTATTAGCATAGAGCTAGGTCAGAGTTTATTTTCTGCAATAATCCAAAAGCCAATGAGGGAACCAGGGTGATGCTAACTTTCGGGTTGGCCTACAAAAATAAGGCAGTACTAATACATGCATAAATAAATCACTGCAGCATTCTATTATATACAGTACTGTGCAAAAGTCTTAGGCACGTTGGTATTTCACACAAAAAATGTTTTTAAGCCAGTTATTTATATCTTGTACTGTAGTGTGTCAGTAGGAAATATCAGTTTGCATTTCCAAACATTCATTTTGCAATTAATTGTAATAATCCAGTGAGATTTATTTGATTTATTTTTTTTAATGCACAAGAAGTCTGACAGCAAGCCGGTATGATCTGATCTCACCATCATCGAGTCTGTCTGTGATTACATGAAGAAACAGAAAAAACTGAGACAGACTAAATCCAGAAAAAACGAGGCAACGTCTCCCAGACACTTGAGGAAACCTTCCTGCAAAACGACAGTACTGTGAAAAGTTTAGGCACTTTAAAGTGAGAATGCTGTCAAAAATAATAACATAAATAGCTTTTATTTATGAATTAACTTCTATTAATGAAATCAAACCGATATGTACTATTACCGACATGTAATCACAGACAGACTCAATGAAGATAATCTCACTGGATTATTAAAATGAATGGCAATTCATTTATAAATGTAAACTGATATTTCCTACTGACACACTACAGCAAAATATACAAATAATTGGCTTAAACCCACTTTTTGTGTAAAAATACTAGCGAGCCTAAGACTTGAATTGACCTTTACATTCACACTGTAAAGGTCAATTCACACTGCAAATAACAAATGCCGACCAATGTGGACAATCACCTGATTACAGTCACTTCTCAGACATTTCATGATCCAACAAAACAGATGCTGACAGGGGCAACACACTGATCCGACAAAACCCGACAAAGTGTCTGTTGACACTGGTCAGCATGGCACTGTAATCTGGTTATTGTCCACATTGGTCGGCATTTGTCGTGCAGTATGAATTGGCCTTAAACTGTACTCAATTGTTTTCTATAAAACATTTTAATTATGTTTGCTCTGTGTCACAGAATCAGTACCTGTGCGGTCAAAGAAGCAGAAAAGGCCTGAAGCCAGAAGCCAGAAATACTAAAAGACAAACGAGCATTGATGTGGCATACACAAGCTGTAAAGATTTGATGACACAGAATATCCTGAGTAGTAATGCCCAAGCGGCTTCTTTTTGTTGGACAGGTAAGGGAATTAACTATTGTGTAGATCGACCTCTAAAACCAACTAGTACCAGTGTAATTTACATAAAACTCACAATCATGCTGATTCACGTCAATAGTTGGCAGTGCAGCATCTAATACCATTGTGGTATTGATACTGAAAGTGATGCTAACGCTAGCTAAAGAATACTGAATGCTCCAGATATCACAATAACACGTTATGTTTTTGATCAGGAATTGAGGGAGAGGGATAATATATTCTGCAGGCGGATAGGATCTGGGTTGACAACGGAGCAGCATTTCATAACAGGTTAAAAACGGTTCCTTTCAAAACTATGTGTTAAATGCATGGTGAAAAGCGCTAACGCAGCAATCATCTCAGCTTTACACTCAAGGACACAAATTACTTCTAGAACATAACCATCACTACCAACCACACACACTTATGTGGGGACAAAACGATCATTCTCCAAAGTACTGAAACAAAAGAAAAACATTTATTTCCAGGTTTAGGAGCTCATTATAGACAAGTAGCAATTTGAAAGTGAAAATAAATGACATTTACTGCAAGCATTGCTGACTCATCATCTTCAGCCCACAGGCTGTTGAGCTTTATGTAAGAGGTCCTAAAGTGTCACTGCCAACTAAAACACATTAAACGATCAATATTAAAAGTCAACTAGATCTGAATATCCTTTGTGTCCATAGCACGAACAGTGCAAGAAATCTCAAACCCCAAGTATGATAATTGGAACAGTAATGCTTGCCTTAGCAAACAACGCTAATAGCCATTTTCCATCTGCTTCATTTAGGAACAGATCTCACACAGTACGACAAATTGCGTGGTACATCTGGAAGAGCAAAAAACCAAATCTGTATAACGTCAGCAGTATAAATCTGTCTGTATCAGCTTCCAGTCAAGCACAAATCAGCCAGTGGATATTACTTTCTCATAGTTATTCTCATCCAAGATGGCAACCCATTTTCAAAAGCTGATAATTATATCTGTGGAGAGTTCAGTTACATTCAAAATGCAACAGATTAAATGGGCCAAAACTGTTCAATTTAAAAAG